>JAFBJS010008057.1:45838-96855 GCA_016785265.1 Paraplagusia blochii | reverse complement strand
TCTATCTATCTATCTATCTATCTATCTATCTATCTATCTATCTATCTATCTATCTATCTATCTATCTATTTATCTATTTATCTATCTATCTATCTATCTATCTATCTATCTATCTATCTATCTATCTAGCTATCTATCTATCCATCCATCCATCCATCTATCTTCACCAGTTTTCCGACAGACTGTTTATCCCAGTTTTTGGAATGTTGAACTTTAAGCTGACAAACTGATGTAAAACCTACATTTATTAAATGCACAAACCTCTGGTCTGGAATTTATGTTATTCACGCACTCGAGCGCATGATGGTCAGTTCTGGTCTGTGGACTTCGAGGCTTTTGACAAAAAAAACAGTAGCCTTAAAATAGCACCGTAAAATACTGCTGTGTTCTGCATAATGATGGAGAAGGACACGACTTGGAAAAGAAAATCATTATTGAAGGGTAAAGTCCAAAGTGAGTTCACTGTGTGTTTTGGCAACAAAAAGAAGGAGAAGCTCCCGTACACACTCCAGCCAGTGTATACAAACAGCCTTTTAGGCAGTATTACATCTGCAAGCACCTGTTTTCACAAGAAGGATTTTTCAACAAAACCAAATCCATGAAACTCATACAAGTCACTTGTCAATGTGCTAAGGTCTAAGTGGATACTACACAGAAATTAGTAATATTGACCAGTTAGTCCCTAAAAGGTTACAGTTATATAATACATATCTCCAAATGAACTAGATAAAGACAGATGACAATCTCTGATGAGATTATTTTGCAAAAAATTGCAAGAAAATTTGCTTCACTAATTTATATTTGTAGGTAAATATTTAATTCATCATCAGAAAATGAATAATTCAAATGAATATCATGCCAATGATTTGACTGATCTGCTGAAAATATTTTATGAAATGTGGCAAATGTATATTTAGTAGCAATTTTCTACACTTGAAACATCCACTTGTGTCGTCTTGGAGGGACTGACAAATGAACCTTGGGCTTTTGCGTAACAAAAATAGAATGTTATAAATGTAAAGGTTATAATAGATATAATATAAAATGGCATAAAATATTCTAAACTGAAAATGTAACATTGTCTTCTGCACATTTTTATTGAACCATTTTTTTCCTTAATTGTAATCTGATTAGCCTTTAGAAATGAAGAAGAACAGACAGTAACACGAGCCATAATCCTGCAACAATAAAAGGAGAACTTTATTGTATCAATACAAAGAATTTCCCCCACAACCTACTTACAAAGCATAAAAGGTGATCACAGTTCAGTTTAGCACCCAGCCATAGAGTCAAATACAAACACAACAACAGGTATACATGAAAATGACAATAATAATAAATCTACATGAATATAATGACCCTTGATTGCACGATCTGAGCTCTTGTGAACCAATTAAAGAGATCAAATTTTGTTTGGAAAAATAAACACAATTTAAAGCATTCCATAGAAATATATATATTTTTAAGCTCTCTCTATAGTTTTGTTTGCAAGGATATTTGTGCTGCTGCGTGTCTGTCCGTCTTGGCCTATTCATCCTCTCTAAAAGAGATTTATTTTTATTATTATTTAAAGGGTTGTTTCCTATTGGTTAAATTAAAGATAAATAAAAATACAAATTAATTTCTATTTGTGCAATGGGACTAAAGTTTGAAATCACAATGTTCCCTGAATTCAGACAACAACATTGAAAGAATCTGGGTTTAACATGACTAGAAATGGTGAAAGACACTCTGTACATACTGTATAGTAAAACGTATAAAACTAGCTCAATATGAATCAAAAAAATACTGCTCAGACTGAGTGGTACTCACACACTAAGATCCAAAAAAATGTTCATCAATGAGAGGAATCTAACCTAATTCCGACTTCCTACAGTGGTGTTCCATCTACACTTCTACGACATTTTTCTTAATGACAAAGTAAAACGGAGAAAGAGGCCAGTTTTCACCCACACGCAGTTTTCTGGGAATTCATCCCAGCAGCTGCTTAGGTTTGGAATAAAAAGCTCTTGTGGTTCCCACAGCTGTGGATGGAAGATTTAGTTGGTGTGCGCTGGTATTTACAGAATGTGCAGCTCTTATAAAGTGTCTTCTCCAACACTCATTTCTCTTCATTGGCGTTGTTGGAGTTCACGCTGGTGAGTCGGACATTTTCCTCCTGCATCTTCTTCCTGTCACGAGCCTCTCCCTCTACGTGGAAGCCCACCATCAGCTGGTAGATCATGACACCCACGACGGTGCCGATAAATGGAGCAAATATCGGCACCAGGAACCAACCATTCCTAGCCCTAAGAAGTGGGAAAAATATCATGTTACTCACATTATAGTGGGAGGCACAGATTGTTGACTAGTCGGTAGAAAAAGTATCTGCACTTACGTGAAAACTTCAACGCCCCATCCAGCCAGAGCGGTGAAGATACGAGGACCCAGGTCTCTGGCAGGATTGACAGCATAACCAGAGTTGAAACCCATGGACAGGCCAATAACCAGAACCACGAATCCTACAGTGAAGGCCTCCAGTCCTGGGGGGACAGCGTTGTTGTGTGGATCCACGATGGCCAGGATACAAACGATGAGAGCTGCTGTGCCGATGAGCTGGAAAAAAGGACAACGGTCAGAAACCGAACTGCGAGATCAGGAGGATTTGCGTAAAGATAACATGTATTAGGGTTAGTACCTGATCAAAGAAACCATTGACGATGGTCAGATGCTTTCCAGGGTAGGTGGCAAAAATACCAGCGGTGCCATTGGTCACACTGAACGCTTCGGGAAAGTCCCACAGGGCATCTGCCAGTAGATAAAAAAAAAAGAAATGAATTCCCGACTGAAGTACAAACCTTTACTGTTACTGTGTAGATGGTGGATATGGTTTTGATAGAGCAGAAGACAGGAAGGACCCAAAACGCCGTAACTAGAGTTGCTCTCTTCAGTGGTGAAACAGGTTTTGTTTACAACAAAGATCAAGAAACACAAACACACTTGCAAACAGACAAGGAGCAACTGAGAACAAAACCAAGGGATACAAACAAAAACCTAAACAGGACTTAACTAAACACAAACAGGACCCCAGGCAACAAATAGACAACGCACACTAACAACAACCCTACAAAGATTAGTGAGGGCAACAAACGAATGGACTGAGATACAAGTAGTGGACGGATTGGCCTAACAATCTTACCGTAATACATCCCGAAAATAATGGCCGATCCGAAAAATGCACCGATCGTCTGGAACAGGAAGAACATGGGAAATTTCCTCCAACGCTCTCTTCCAAGAAGACACAGAGCAAAAGTCACGGCAGGGTTCAGGTGACCACCTGTAAATGTACGCAGAGACCCCGGGTCAGTGCCATCCTCAGATATTACTGTCCATACTGAAGACATGGGTCTGAAATCAGCCTGTTGGGTAGTCAACAAAATGTGTAATGCACTGCATCTTGTTTGTTTGTGAAGTGCCTTGGGATAACAGTTGTTTGTGATTTGACACTATGAACAAATAGGAAGTTGAGTTGAGTTGTAAATAAAAGTAATAAAATGAATAAATATTGAATAAATGATTAGAAATAATTAGATGCTGTTTTCTTCAATTCCTTGTTGATTTTAATGCCTAGTTCCACTAAATGTGCATTCGCTTAGCCATAAAATGACAAGGCAGAGGTGAATTACAATAAGATAGAGTTTGATTATGTTTTTCTTCCCTACAACAACAAAAAATAGTTCAATTGAAGCTGATATAGATGTTTTCCACATTTATTATGATAGAAAACAAACTCACGGATGTTCTTATATCGTTAGCTATGGCATTTTACTGCCAATAACCATGCTTTCATGTTTATTGTATGTAAGAGAAACCAAAATAAATTATTCATGTCATTGACAAATTTATCTTCAGTGAATGTGTTTACATACCTGAAACCTGGCCACAGACCAGAATGCCTAAAGTGGCAGCGAAGCCGAAGGCGAAGTTGACAGTGAGGAAATGTCCATGGGAACCGCTACTCAAGACCAGTTGAGCCACCGCGCCGCAGCCAAACATCTGTAGGCAGAAGAGGAAAACGAGTCAACACTGGTACTGACAAACCTCCAACACACCTTCTCCGCCTTTTGTGCTGTGCCAGCAATAACTTAACGATTGATGCTCCCAGTTATTTATGCGTGTTAATCACACATCAATGAAACAGAATAGAACCACAAAGAGTTTGTCAGCAATAAACTTTTGATTTTTTTTTTGTGTGTGGCAGACCACACGTCGCAAAAGGTTTCATTTGATTTATTGGGAATTGAGCTGTGAGGGTGTGGCGTTCGCCTCGACTGGGCTCAGTCTAAATATTCAGACTGGTGATATTGCCTGTCCACCACTGGAAAAATACCACCATCCATAAATCACCCCTGGGGTAGAGTTGTGATTGTTACGATGGAACATATACCTGATGTTGTGCAACCCTGGATCTGTGTGGTGTGCAAATTAAAAAAAATGGCAAAGTCTCAGTCTCACAGGTTTGTTTTTTTTTTCAATTGCGCAGATGTTTTCTTATGCCAAGGGTGTCTGGTTGCCAATGATGGGGTAGATCAGTTGCCAACTTCTCAGCTCTGATTTTATTGAACCTGACACTTAACTAAATGCTAAATCTAAATAAAGTATTTTAGCAAGTTAGTATTTATATGTTTGTATTGCTTCTGGTTATGAGCAGTCAATGGACAATAAATGCAACTTAGCCAATCCCAATCATATTTTCATAAAGAAACCAGCACGCTGGACTGGAAAGAAGTGACCTGGTTCCAAATAAGTGGACAAAGATGAATGGATGGATGGAGGGAAACCAGGTGATTACTATTGTTTTTTTTTTAATTATTATTTACAGAGCAACGCCAACTACAGTACCACAGCTGGCCTGCAGGAGTTGATGTTATGTTAATGTTACATGTCTAGTTCTCATGCTTTTTTTTTATTGTGTTACATCATGGGGTAAAGGCATCAATTACCTGTCAGAGGAACCTTTGCGTAATATGATGAATACTGCTCAAAATGTACCTAACACTAAAACAACTACTTCTACTAGTACTAAAGCTGCTGCTACCACTACTACATGATTACTTGCATTTGCAACAAGGATACTGAGAAGACTGCCGTAGTACTTCCAGTTCAAGGTAGGTCAAATGCATTTCCTCTCTTAAGAGTACTTTAATGTCCATGTTGGTCTGTGTCCAGAGGTCACTAGTCCAAGGCAGGTATTGGGTATGTCCACAGCATTAACCTAATGACACTTAGTGCAGTAATATCCCAGTTGATGATCAAAGCTTGTGCTCTCACAGACTGACAAGAAAGAGAAACATAGAAATGCACACAAGCATCTCCAAGTATTCCTACTGAAAGAGCCAAGCAGCTCAGAAACACGTCATAAAAGTGTAAAAAGGAGACGCTACCGTCTAAGGACAGATATGAAATATGTCAGGCATGTCCATGTCTATTGAAGCCACGGACACACCCGGTGCTGCCATCGACGTGTGTCACCTGTTAAATACTACACCAGACCACACCCCTGCCTCATCATTGATACCAACACCAACCGAGATACCTGAGTAATGACAGTAACATTTGCATTGTGCTGTTGTACAGCCTGTTTTAAAGGTATTTTTCCATTGTCACACATGTACTGTAGCATATTTAACAAAATTCCAACTCTATTGATATACTGATGACTTCCGAACAACATATAATTGAAATATATAACAGGTCATTATAAGTTTATGTTTCTTAGCAAAAAAAAACATTACATAACAGTCTACAGTCCATCACATAAAGTATGAGGTGTAGCATTTAGCAGATGTACTGTATGTGTCTGATATTATAAGTACAGATATATAGAATTATTAATCATTGAAGATATAAGTCCAGTAGGGGACATAAATACAACTACTGGATTTGGTCGCTGCCAAAAATAATACTTATTAGAAACGACAATGTGGACTAGTAAGCAGATGTAGCTTAGCTGGAAGTGTAAAGTTCCTTAACTTTCAAGGGTGAACTACATGAAGGTGTTGGAGGTGTGCAGTTTCAGGTAGAACAGGAAGCCAGCTGACATAGTACATCTATCAACAACGTATCTTTTGTCTAAAGCCTAAATGTTGGTTTAAGGTTTTAAAAGCTTTGACACACTCTACTCAGCACTCTGATCACGGATGTGTTTATAGTGTCCCTCGCAGGGGAGTAAGTGAACTGTAGCCAATGAGTTGTAATTGTTGTAAGCATGGGGAGACTCAAAAAAATGTTGTAAATAAATGTTGTAAATAAACTGTGTAAAAAAAAAATACTGTTTCACTCTTCTCACGTTGTAATATTCTACCTGAAGTACTTGTTTACATATTTGCATTAGGTACATTTTGTGATATTTGTAGTCACAATATATGGTACGTTGTGTCTTTACGTAAACGTAGCGACGGTCATCTGTTTGTGTTTACTTTAAGGCAGCACCCTTGTTTAATTACATGTCTGGGTGTCACCTAACCTTAACTTCTGGGGCGCCGTTTTACAAGATCCCTGAGTTTAATCACTAAGCTGTTTTAATGATGTAGAAGTATTTAAAGTATTAACCCTAAAATCTCTACCAGAAGTACAGAAGTACCACTTTACTGCTGAAGTCTTTTTTCCAAAGGGGAAACCTCAGCCTAAATGAGCTTTGAGGCTTTTTTTTATGTGGCTTTTTTTTTAAGATGGACGCAGCAGAGAAGTCTGGAACATAAAGACAAAAAAGTGTCTTACTTTTCCATTTGTTTTTCCTTAAACAAAATGCCAGCTCCATTTTTTTTTCACCCCAGATCCAGGTTCGGAGCAAATAATGTGCCGTGACTGTCAACAGGTAAAGTCTGCAGTCGTGAAGTGACCTGAAACTCTCATGTTTGCTCTGAACTGAACACACACCCTCTGTTTAAATACAATTAGGTGTCAAATTATTATCTTAAATGGCTCGGAGTAGCTCATAAATTACACACGCGCATGATTTTTTTTTTTTTTAGTCTTTGAACATGTGTGTGCCATAAACCTCAGTGGAACAGTGGTGCCGTCAACTCAAGTGTCATTGATCACGTTGTACAATCAAAGATAAAAACAGCAAAGCTGAAGAAGTGAAGGGCCGCAAAGAAGAATGAAAGACTGACAGAGTAAAAAAACTGATTCTATATTATCAGCTGCAAGTGAAGCATTAACTCTCAAACCTATTCATCCACACACTCTGTGCTCTAAGGGAACATACATGTTGTTTTGAGGTGATGCCAAAGCTCCGGCGCACACATCTATTCTTAAAAGGTCACTCTCTTACCACAAGGATGAGGGTTCCGAGACACTCTGCCAACGCCTGCCGCAGCAGCAGGTTACGGATTTGGAAGAAGTGGGAGAGTTTCTCCAGTAATTCCTTGTGCTTGCCCATGGTTTCTGGTTGGAGGTTGAAAGGTTCACTGAAGTTGGTAGACAGGTTCTCCTCTGCTCAGCTCTGCTCTCCTGCTCTGGAAGAGAGAGGATCTTATACGGTTCAGCCCTGATGGGCCTGGACTGGGTTGGTTTCCAGCGTGAGCTTAAGCCACACCTTCTGCACCACGCCTCCATCCCTGTCTGTCTGTCAGCGAGAGTGATTCACACTGTGGGTATTCAGTCCTACACCTTTCACTTAACACACAAACGAACACACCTGCTCCCACAACACGTGCTCTGTCAGCACTTTATTACGATGATGAATTTATGCTGCAGTCTACAATAGATATTCACACTATAATAAGCACAAATCTATATTTTTCTTATGTTACCACGGTCTTCATCACTTCGTCTCCATCCCCTTAACAAGTCTCCACAACTGCCACACAAATCACACTGCACCATACTGTCAGCCTTCCTGTGTGTGGTGAACCCACTGGAAGTTATGTGGGTTATGGACGGTGCTATGCTCAGAGCAAATCTGTGCAGCTGCTGGATTCGAACCTGAAGTCTTTCTGACCCAAATCTGCTTCCTTAACTACGAGGCCTACTACTGCTGCCCATGATTAATGTTTAATAGAACAAAAACAATGACAGAAACATGACAAAACATCAGAAATTAAGTTATTGATAAAGGTTTCAGTAGATCAACCTGCATTACGATGCAAAATACTTGCAAAATAAAAACATTTGTGTGCAATTCACCATTCAGATTCACATACTGAAAAATGTTTCATTAGGAAAATGGTCCTAAGAAATGGTAAATATAAATGAATACCAAAAAAAAAATCTATATACATCTTTGCATTTTTATGTTCTACCTTGGTCTTGGAGCCCTCTGTACTGGTTCTACGTCAGTGCATTTTTTGTCTACATTTTGCATCTGCATCCAACTGACAGTAAAATCAGCTCGGCCTCATTGTCCGCAATGTTCACAAGCACAGACACTGTAGTCCTCCAAGGAGTGCAAACCAACAACTGGACATTAAAAATGACACTGTGTTTTTTTGTGTTAAAGAGGACGAATATGTATAACTTTTTCAGTCTTAAACGTCTTCCACAAACGGACAACGTAAGTACGTAATGTGTCCTTGTTTCCAGACCTCACTGGTTCATTCCCACCCCTTCAGAAAAATCCCTCTCTTTTTCCTCTCCTCATTCTCTCAGACCTGTTCTTTTGTTCCCTGCCTGAAACCTCATATTGTACCTTTTTTGTTTGATTTCAATGGAGGTGTGAGAAAACATAGGTGAGCTGTGTTTCTGTGCCATTACTGTAGGAATTGGAACAAAACTCTCAATTATTTCAAGTCCCTGACTGTGAAAGCTGTTCTACAAAAGACTCCAGTTCACTGACATCGAATCAAATACTGTGCATTTTTGAAAAAAAAAACCACATGCAGCAGAGAAAGAGGACTTTGGTTTCTTTGGATGTATTGACCTCATTTGGTGTCGCTCTCAACCTCACTGAGCAAAATTCTCCCAGTTTGAGCTGCTTCCTTCCTTCCTTCCTTCCTTCCTTCCTTCCACATAGAAATTGTTTGTTTGTTGATAATGAAAAAAGCTGACATATTGATTTTAACTGAAGTTTCCCCTTGATTGATTTTTGAGTTCTAGTACTGTTACAGTATGGTGCAGTGTGATTTGGGTGGCAGTTGGGGAGACTGCTGCAACCAGCCAACGGAAAAGACATTAAAGATGAATTAATGAATGAGTGTGACATATTTATTTTCATACAGCAGTTGTGTCTTAGTGGTTAAGGAAGCAGACTTGGGCCCAGAGGGTTTCAAGTTTGAATCTACCAGGTTACCACTGAGGTCCACTGAGGAACTCACATGGCACTGTCCCCACTCACCACTCCCCGGATGCATAAAGCTGCCCACTGTTCACTTTGGTGATGGGTTAAATGCAGAGGTTAAATTTAATATTTTACATGTTCTTTTGTAACAAAGAGAGTCAGCTAAGGTGAAGGGAAAGGTTTACACAACGGTTGTGAGACCAGCCATGATGGATGGATTAGAGACACTAGGAATAGGTAGAAGACAGGAGACAGAGCTGGAGGTGGAGGAGTTAAAGATGCTGAGATTCTCTTTAGGAGAGACGAGGGTGGACAAGATCAGGAATGAGGTCAATAGAGGGACAACATAGACAGGAAGGTTTGGAGAAAAAGCTAGAGAAGACAGATTGAGAAGGTTTGGAGCTACCAGGTAGGAGACAAAGAGGAGATTGTTGGATGCAGTGAGGGAGGACATGGTAGTAGTTGGAGCCAGAGGAGAAGATACAGAGGATAGGATGGAAAATGTTGACTTGCTGTGGTAACCCCTGAGAAAAGGGACAAGCTGAAAGGAGAATAAGAAGAAGATTTTACATGTTCTTTGATGCAATGTTAAAACATCAATATCATGGCTGCAGTGATACATCAAATTACAAGGGTAAAAGCAAAAAAAAAAAACGTTTCAGCAAATTGAAGTCATGTTGCACGTTTCATCACTGAAAGGCCCAGAGGGAAGGTGACTCGTCCTAATCATAACATCAACGTCGATCTTGTAAACGTGCGTCATGAATGTTGCACAAGAGGTTCAAGGGAGGAATAAGAAAGAGAGAGAGCGTTTTATCGTTTTCTGCGTGTGCAAACAAAGAGTTGCTGGTTACTTTGAATACTCTTTTATTGAAGTAGTTATTACATATACACATGTCAAGGTTTTGGGTCTCAGTGGTGCAGGATTGAAAACTGTACAAGCAGAACTGGCTCTACGCTGCCGCAAGAAGTCATCGAACGAAATGTGGAAAATTATCTAATATAATGGACTTTTTAAAAACTAATATGAACCTTGAAATATTATGTTATTGTTCGTCGATGCAGCATTGGCAGATAAAACCATTTAAGACTTTTCCACAAGGTGGTAGATGAGTCCGAGCCGTTAAAGAAGATTGTGTCTTTCTTCAATTCCTGTGAGTATCAGTGGTGTCTCAACTGAACAGGTTCAGGCAATTTATTTTATTCCATTTTATCTTTTTTTTTTTTTGACATTTTTGCCAGATGGAAATTTCTTTCAAAGTGATTGGGAAACACCTGTACAAGCACAGCATTGGGTTTTACTGCCACATTCAGTAGAATGTGTTTTATTGATCGGGCAGGTTAATATTACCTCAGTTTCAAATATTTATTTTGATTGGCATTTATCTAGAAGATTATTTCAAAACATCTAACCTCACCAATCATTTTCACAATGACAGACTGAGGTGTGTTTTCCTACCTACGCTATAAAACCTTTCTTTATTTTTCTTTCATCTCAGCTCAATATGAGTTTTCTGAACCGATCTTTTTCATCAGGCCAATGATGGTGCATCTTTGGACCATATGGTTTTAAGAAAAATCCCTTCCAGGAATTAACTGGCTCAGACAAAAGGAGGAAAATGATATTAAAAAAAAAACCTACAGGAAATATTGAAAGCCAAGAGGAATGTCTCTCGGAATTTCTTAATGCCAACTTCAATAATGATGCCTTACATATAATTGGATTATACTTAAAAACAAGAACTACTGATCCGGTATTGTCTTCTATATTTCTTTACTATTGCAACATTCATTTATTTATTAAAAATGTTCTACATGTAATTTTAACAGTTTTTACAATATCAGGTGTTTGATTATACTGTGTTTGGGCCTTTAGTTGGTTTTATATTTTATTTTTGGACCAACTTAAAGGTTTTTCTCTAATTCTGTTATTCTTCCTAATGTTTTCTAACACATATTACAAGTGAACAGCTGTGGGGTTGTGGAGCAAGCTGTCCAACACCTGGTGTCTTACATCACTTTTGGAAAAGTGCAACGTTTGCACCAAATAACTACAATAACCTCCAGCACATCTTTGTTTCCTTCCTCTATTATCTGATCCTTCATTATCACAGGAGGATCAGTTGACTGTCCCATGTTTTCACACAAACATGTATGGAAAAGTTGATACATCAGATCAGGCTCCTGCACAAGGGTTTAGATCAGGGATGGGCAAACTAAGGTCCAGGGGCCCATTATGCTTTTTAATTTAGCCCGCCAACCTTGTCCAAATTAAATAATTTATTTATATTATCAACATACTTCTACCTTTTTCCTGCAATGCCTGTTTTCCCCCATTAGGTGACATCATAAATGCTATTAGAAATTTAGCATTTCCAGTTTCATACATGATGTTTACATGCCATTTATCTTAGTTCAAACCACAGATCCATTTTTTTATGCTCTTGACTCGGCCGCCGTGTCCAATTTTAGGACCAATTGTGGCCCGCGAGCCAAAATTTGCCCAACCCTGGTTTAGATTGAAGTGTTACGGAATTATGTGTTGCACCAAATGTTAGTGAACAATGGGCCTTTCAGGTGCAGATCTGTGGTTTTGGTCTGGCAACAAAAATATTTTTTTGCCTGAACTGTGAAGAGAGACAGAGCTGTCATGTCATTTCTTGTAACCTGTGACTAAAGCTTTGCTGGCAATTTTGTCGGTAATTTTCTTCCGTATTGTGAAATCATACATCACTATTACTGGTAACTATGGGTGTCTGTTAAATGGTAGATGAATGATTCAAGCTTTAGGTGACACATCATTTTATACGCGCCACTAACAAGTCAGCGATCTTGATCAGTTCATCATTCCCAGTGAGGTGCCAGTTGTATCTGGTAGATTTCCATTTTCCCTTTAACAACAAAGGGCTGTCATCACAACAACCTTATTACTGTGTCAACAGACATCGAGACAGATCAACATGAATGTGGCCTGAGGCACCAGAGGCAGTCAGGGACGTGGAATGACGCAGTAATGCTGCAGAATCTGTGAGAAGATTTGTCTACCATCGCAATGATTAGGATTAATTGATGAATAGTAACTTACAATAACTCATATGGTAGAAAATATTTTAGGAAATGCTAATTTTCATTGGAAAATTGTAATTTCGGGAAGCAGTTTTTTCACTGTTTAAAAGCCATGTCAATGCTCAAAATCAACTAGTCACTTGGTAGAGAAGATAGTTTTTGTTTGTTGTCCAAACTGGGCTAGCCAAATGACAGCAAAAGAAAATATTTGGTGTTACGCCTTAGTACTGTGTTTAAAATGAGAGCAGTATATACTGTATATAATCTTGAGACTTTTTGTCGTCTTAATTTGGTTGTCATTAAATCTTCTTGCAGCATCCACGGGAAGCAAGCATTTTCCATCTTCTACTCTGACTCCAACTACCTCCATGTCCTTCCTCACTGCATCCATCAATCTCCTCTTTGTCTCCTACCTGGTAGCTCCATCTCTAGGATCATTCTTCTACCAATGTATCAACTGTCCCCCCTCTCAACATGTCCAAACCATCTCAATCTGGCTTCTCTAGCTTTTTCTCCAAATTTTTCTGTCCGGGTTGTCCCTCTAACTGCCAAAACATGGTAACCGGTTGCTTTAAGCAGCTGGCATTTGGTAAGCAGAACATAAGCCAAAACAGATAATTTGTGACATAGCTTTTCTTCACATATCTTTTACTATAAAGTTTTAGACGACAACGAAGTTCATCCAGGTCATGGTCAAGGTTAAAAAGTTTAGTAAGGCAACTGGACATTGTTTTTTTGGAAAACATTTCACCTCTCATCTCATAAGCTTCTTCAGTTCTAACTGGGAGTAATAGAAGTTATATCCTGTGAGTGCGGAGGAAGGGGTGTTTTTAAGCCCCTCCTGTTGGTTGGACCTGGGGTTACCTGTGAAGTCTGATACTAAAGCTTTAAACTTCCTGCATTTCCATCACTCATCACCTACATTCTACACCCATAATTAGACACCTGCAGCATTTATAGCTCTCCCTGTAAAGACACACATAAATGCTGTGCTACTGGGAACATCATGTTATTCAACTAAACATATTTTTCGTATCTGGAACGGGAGGTAAGACATAAACACACCTTTAAGGATGTACACTTTTTTATTTTTGTATAAGTAGCTGGATTTGTTTATGTCCAATATAGTTTATTTAGATATTGGTATTACCAGCTACAACAAAACTTTTTAGTGGGGAGCTGACCCTTATTTTGAAAGGACCACCAAACTCAGTTGACGATTCACTGAATAACTGAATGATCAATTAAGAAACCAGGAGACATTTTTATTCAACACGATTTCACTCCACACAGAAAAACCATCAGGTGTATTTTAAAAAGACCATCTTTCTGTTCTTGCCTCCACTGATTTCACCAAACCCTTTCCCAGGAGCTGGAAATCCTGGAGAATGGCCTCCAAGTTGGGAACTGTCTTCACGTCTTCACCTGTCACCTCCACGCTGCGAGCAGCAACCTGTGAAGTCTGTAATATGTGCACATCGAAGGAAAAATAAACAGACAATGACGCCGAGTTAGATGGAAGATTGGGTCATAGATGTCACAGGATTCTGGTGAAACCATGAGATCATGAGCAAAAGAAGACTCTACCTTGAAAGGAATGGAGGCGAAGGTTTTCGGTTTCCATAACACTGCAACTACTGTTCCACCGTAGGGATCGCAGAAGAAGAGCGCCAGGTCCCCGAAGGCATCCTGAAGGTATAAATTGACCGTTTTTTTTTTTGGTTACTATATTTTGGAGTAGAATACTCCAGTATGTAAACGAAATGACTGGAAATATCAGGCTGGGTAATCTGATCCTGGTACTAAAGCCTGTGCCAAACTAGCTGCAGATTTGTTCGTACATGCAGATTAACAAACATTACCAAGATGTGATAACCAAGGAAAGAGAAAGACAGATAAGGAATTAGGGGAAAGGTTTTTTTTTTAAAGGTGTGAATTGAAAAGTTAAGAGCTTTCCTGGTCAAGAATGTTTAACCTGATGTTAAACATTCTTGACCAGTTATTCCCCATAATAGCTGGAACACAGATAAGACTTCTTTAACAGAAAAGTCCACACCGCTATCAGCAGCGTTCAAGTCTGGATCACATGATCTATGGCTTTGAATGAATCAAGAACAAAACGAGTTGTGAGGGAAACTTCTCTCTGCTGCCATTTCAGCTGTTATCGCAAGGGTTCCTGATATCAGGCACGATACGCTTTCTTTGGCCTTACAAATTAAAGCTGTTCCTTAAAGACAAACAAACAAGAAAAGATTTTGACCTTTAACTGAGAATACTTCTACTAGACACTACATATAGTAGGAAGATAGGGGGCAGAGCTGGAGGTGGAGGAGATAAAGATGCTGAGATTCCCTTGAGGAGAGACAAGGATGGACAGGATCTGGGATGAGGTGATAAAAGGGACAACACTGACTGAAGGGTTTGGAGAAAAAGCAAGAAAAGCCAGATTGAGATGGTTTGGACATGTTCAGAGGAGGGACAGTGGTCGAAGAATGATCCTAGAGATGGAGCTACCAGGTAGGAGCCAGGAGCCCTTGTGTAGGAGAACCTAAATAAGGGCCAAGGTGAAAAAAAAGGAGACAAGGTCAAGTGCACTTAGACTCACCCTAAGCTCTGCCAGGTAGAGAGCCACTGGATTGTAGTCAATGACGGGCAGCGCTCCTCCAGACGTGCTGCCTGTCTTGAGGCCCCTGGAGAAGTTCACCGCGGGAGGATCCACGGCCTGGCTGAGAAGTGGTACCTGCTTGGGGTTCAGGTGAATCAGCACATCGTAATCATCCAGAGGAGGGCGCAAGATCACCTGCGGCACACATTAAAACACATCTGAGAATTGCCATCGAAACTATCCACCTGGTTAACAAATGAGTGGACAATGAGTGAGCCATAGTTTTACAGTGTGAACCAACCCTGACATCCTGTGTCTGGCTGCTGTTCATCAGCTGAGCTTCAAGCACCTTCAGACTCTCTGCTGCCACCATGACCACTCGCTGGAGCATCTGCAACCGCAACATAAATTAAGTGACGTTGATACACTAGGTCTGCTCGTTCTGACCCAGTGCACAAACATCCTCTCAGATGTCTTTGGGTCAATTTGGAGTATTCTTCATTTTGATTCGTTTCTTCATTGCATAATAACTTACAGCCAAATAACCAATATTGGCAGCTCAATCAGGCTTGGATTGGGAGATTTTTTTTTGCCAGTTGCCCAACTCCATATCACAGCCTTATCTATATAATGACAATCGACTTGTGACCGCAGCAGTCAACAGCTATGAGATTGTGACACATCTGCAAAGCAGGAGTGGTTCAAACATGACTGCATTGGTATTCCAGCATCTTTTATCAGTGAAGGTTTGATAAGATGGAACCTAAATCTTAAATCTTCATGGCATCACTGTTTTCCTGTTCTTAGGAAAACGGTGATGCCATGAAGATTTAAGAAATACCACTGAAACCACGGTCAGTTATTATAGAACAGTGTGACGTGTCAGCACCAGCATGAGCGTGAATTCCATTTGATTGTCTACTGCACTCTGCCTCCTGGCGGTCAATTAGAGTCACTGACACAACTCAAAACCACATCAACCAGGTTCTCACTGTATTGTAAAATTCGTAGTTTAGAAAGTATGATTTTAAATTCAGATAAAAGATAAGAGATAAAAATCACAATAACATAGTATAACATAATATTTTTACGTGTTACTATGATAACAAAATAGTTAAATCAGATCAGTTTATTAGAATTTATTTTTTGTTTATTTCAAAATCTATTTGTTATGAACTAACATTGTTTGAAGAGAATTGTAACGTTTGAATAGTTCAAAACCTATTTTCCAAATTTAAACACACTTTGTCTCGCACAATAAAAAAGGAGCTTGTGCCACTTTTCTACCTGGACATTTGGTGACCTCTTGGTCCACAGTGACATTTTCCTGTCCTTAGGTGTCGCTATAAACATGACAGGGAGAGACTCCCTGTTGGCCATGAATTCATTCTTGATCTCTGTGTAGTCAGAGGCTACAAGCAAGAAAAGGGACAAACATCGTGAGAAAACCAAAAGAACATCATGGGTGCTTGTGTCAGTGAGCTCCTACCTGTCAGCTGGTTGTTTAGATTGACAATAAGTGGGTTATTCCTCCAGTCAAAGGAGGTGAGAAGATGAAGGAAGCGAAGGAAGCCCACCTGAGGGGAACTGAGGACAGAACACAAATTTACTCACTTGGTCCGATGTAGAAACGGTGGGACATAAATATGGCTTCTTGGATGACGAGTCAGTTAGATTTACCCAGGAGGAGTGAAAGGTGCAGGATGCAGAAAAAGTGAGGCCACCAGCAGGTCAGCTGTGTCCTCTGTGATGTCATCGCTGAAGAGCTGTGCCCCGAGCCAGCGTTTGGCCAAGCGACACACTGCCCCAAAACACGAGTGCTCCTGTTGCAGGCTTTGGTGGAAAAAAAGAGTTTCAGGACACAACAGCAACAGGATAAAAAAAGTAAAAAAGATTTTATAGTGACTGTGCAAATATGTTTCCCCTTTTTGAGCTGTTTCATTAACCCTCCTTGTGTAATTCTTCACTTTACCCGTGTAATGTGCTGGTCAGCAGAGGCTTGTGAATTGTGGCCTTCTCCAGGGCTTGAGCTTCCTCATTGTCTCTCACTACCAGGATTCCTCCTGTGCTCAGGCTCTCCCTCAGTACCTGTGGCTCTCGATGATAGGCCACCTGGATACGGAAGGCCAAACCATCCTGCACACAGATCCGAAAGCAAAAAAAGATCAAGAATGACAAATGTGTACTATTTACGAAAGACAAAGTTAAAACATGTCTGTACACAGAGTTTAATGACGTTCCCATTAAAATTGCATCATCGTGACACAGTCACAGCGACAGACGGTGAGAAACAGGTTGACAAACTCACCTTCCAGACATCCAGGTGTGTGGGACAGGGCCTGCACACATAATTATGATGCTTCTTGAGCAATTGCCCCAAACTTATGTGGAATGCAGCTCGAATGTGACGTATGGCGAGTCTGTCATGCGGCCATTTCCCACTACCCTCCATGTGACAAATCACTACAGTGACAAAAAAATGAAAGGGTTATTGTGACTCCGGGTAATGGTTGGAGTCATCTGTGCTGCTTCACCTACACTTAAACAGTGCCATATAACAGTCAATTCAAGTAAAACAGTAAATGACCTACTTTTGAATTTTTACAGGTTTTGCCAACTACAGGTTTTGCCATTTAGTACAGGTGGCAACCTGCATTTTTATGCCCCAACCTCCATACCGAGTACAAATTTTTTTGTGTGTAGTGGTGTGAATCACAATGTTTGAGTTTGCTTCCTTCCTTTATAGTATAGCACTGATAAGTCCTACAGTACTACTAAGTTACAGCCGCAGCCATGGGAGAATACAATGAGAGATGAGGGACAGACCTGTGATTGGTGTGATGTAAGCAGGACAAGGTTTGTCTTCTTTTGGTACCAATGACTTGGTAGTCTTTTCTCTCTCAAAGAAAGAATAGTCCAGCTTCAGTGGTTGAGGGGGAAAGACCTGTAAGGCAAGGCTGAAAAGTTAGAGCAGCCACATAATAGATATGACAAGTGAACCACATAATATAGAGTCAAACTGTTGATATAAATTCATTGTGTAAAAGAACAAGCTACAATGGTTAATACATTATAGTAGGTAAGAACAGGCAGTTTCACCTCTGTGTATCTGAGCGCAGGGTGAGCTCCCTGTACAGCTGTGATGGAGAGAGGAAGGCCTTCCAGCCTCCACAGTTTTCTACTGAGGTCATCATAGGCCTGGACTACCTGTAAGCTCTCCTCCTCTCCTGTACTGGGCACCTGAGGAACAACAAACAATATGGTACATGTGATGAATCTATCATAAATCAAGCTGTGGCAAAATACATTAAATATCATGGACAGTAACAAACAATTTAATGCCTTAATACTAATTAAATTAATTTTTTAAATAAAGCTATATTTTATATAAGTTAAAAATATATATATATTATATAGGTTTTAAGTATATAAAATGCAACTTCATTAATGTCTATTTGTTTGGTTTTATTTTATTAATTAATTTTCGAGTGAAGAACAAAAGAAATCGAAGGGGATTACCTCACTTCCTGTTTTGATGACGTCATCGGCAATGGCCCCAACATACCGCAGACAGGTCTCGGGAATATCTGCATGTCTGATGGGGGATGCGTATAAATTCTATTAAGTATGTATTATTTATTACTAAAGACATGTTCCCGTAAATTATTCCAGTCATAGACGATACAAAATATTAATATTTCGGTGACATTTGCAGCTAGCGTTAGCTACTTCGCTCAACGTAATTAAATATTAGCCTCTTTATTATAAAAAAAAATGAAGCGAACTAGAAAAAGACGCAGCTCCGTGTGGGACTGTTTTGAGCAAGTGGGCGATTTTGTCCGCTGCATGAAATGCGACGCATTGCTCAAATACTGCGGCGGTGCCACCAGCTCCATGATGCACCACATGGGTAGACACCCCGCATCCACCACCACGCCGCTGGACGACGAGGAGGATGAGAAGCCGATAGTCTGCGCCGTCCAGTGTCTGTCTGATGACAGCTCCTTGCCCGTGTCCCTCATGACATCCAGTGTGAATGTCACGGCCGCGCAGCTGGAGCAGGAGTACGGGGAGAGGAAGCGCCCGAGGCGCAGTTCCGTGTGGGATATCTTCGTTAGAGTGGATGACGAAGTCCACTGCACCATGTGTGACACTAAGCTCAAGTACAGGAGCAGCACCACCACCATGATGTACCACATCAAAAACAAGCACCCGGACACCATCCCTCATGATGCCAGCTCGGGGCCTTCCCATGCTGAGGTGACAGCGCTCATCTCAAAAATGGTGGAAAAGGACTTGCTTCCCATCGATTTAGTTAATGGAGATGGGTTTCGTGAGTTGATGTCGTACACGTTGCACGGTTATAAAATTCCAACGGTGGGCGACATCGCCCGCCTCATTGAGGGCCGCTTCCACGAGAAAGTGGAGAAGCTCTTGGTTCTGCTGGGCAGAGTGGAGAAGGTGGCTCTCACTGCTGAGTTCTGGACAGCGCTGCCTTTTCAGAGGTTCATCACAATTTCCTGCTCTTTCATAACTGAAGAGTGGCAGGGGAGGTCAGCGGTGCTGCAGACACATAAGCTGTCCTCCGACTGCCAACACATCATGGACAGTATCACAGAGAAGCTCCTTGATACAGTCAAGACATGGAGTATTGGTGATAAAGTGACTGCTTGTGTTCACAATGACCCAGGGGACATACTGTCTGCACGCACCTGTGCCCACTTCACATGGGACTTTGCCACTTGTTTTGCAACAACGTTGCAGCGAGCTGTCAACGATGGGTTATGTGAGGATTTAGTACGTATAATTGTCGCTGCTGGTAATCTGGCCAAACATTTTAATACCAGTGTATTGGCAGCTGAGGCATTGGAGCACAAGCAGGTCCAGATGTGCCTGCCACAGCACAAGCTTATCCAGTCCAGCAAAGCCAGGTGGGACACGATCTGTGATATGTTCGAGCGGTTGCTGGAGCAAAGGTGGGCGATCAAAGCCGTGCTCTCCGACCGGACAGTAACCAACAGACAGGAAGCTCAGGCCCTCGAGATTGGAGATGACTGCTGGCAAATAATTGACAATTTCACACCCGTGCTAGCAACACTGAAGTGGGCAACGACTGTCACATCTGCCGAGACAGAAGTTTCCATTTCAAACATCTATCCTATTACATTCAGCCTTATTCAGACTCACCTGGTACCGAAAGACAATGATGTGGAACAAGTTTCCAAGTTCAAGATAAAAGTTCAGGCATCACTTAGAAGACACATGGAGGTAAAAATGAGTTTGACACAACATAACAACTATAAAACAAGTTCCCTGTAACTTGTTTTTGTTTCTGTAAAGAGGAGCTCAAGCTTTTTCAGTCAATACATTTTTTTCTTTAATATATATTTTTTTGTTGTTGAATATATTGGCTCTTTGACCAGTACTTTTGACGTGCTGTGCGTTTGCAAAGAAAATAGTTCTAAAATTTTGAGTAGAAGACACCAAGTTGGTACCAAGGGGCACCTGGAAGCCTTCATGGTGGCTGAGGGGTTATTTTATAAAAAATAAACCTGGTCAACAAGAGGGTCAGAAATGGTGTCTCAGAACAAATTGTTAAATTATTCGAGAAGTCTGCATCAAAAAAGTAGCTCTTCAATTCACTCAATGCCCTTAAAGTAACTCTTATTTTAAAAAATGGTATCAATTGTAGTTTATAAGGACCATTTAAAATTGTAGAAATATTTTGGTTCTTCCCTAAAAAGTATCACTGTATCTGCTCATATTATTTTTAGAGCTCATAATAAAATTGTATGCTCATAGTTTAATATGCATACACATAATTCATGTATCTTCCAACAACACAGTTGCAACCACAATTATGTGGATGTAACTGCCAACAAGTCCAATAGTTTGAAACGTACATTAATCTTTCATCAAATGTAATCTAAATGCTATGTGTTTATAATTTTGATGTTTACAGATCGACTCTGGTGACTTGGCCTCCAAACCAGCTCTGATCGCCTCCATGCTGGACCCTCGTCACAAACACCTCAGCTTCCTCACACCAACGGGGAGGCTGGCCGCTAAAGTCAAACTACATGAACTGGTGTCAAGGTTAGACAATGCTACAACTGTGAGAACAAAGGATGAACAACACGAGACCTTGATCACACCTGACATCAGTCAGGTGATTGTACCCTCACAAATGAGAAGTGATGCCAAGAACACCATGGTGCTGCTTCTCGGAGACAACTACAGCTCCTCCTACGCGTCAGACTCTGAAGCTCAGGTGGATTACTACCTGAGAGATATTGCACCATCACTAGACATAAACCCTCTGGATTGGTGGAGGGTAAATGGACCAAGATTTCCCAAGCTAGCTACTTTGGCCAGATACTATTTGTGCATACCTGCGGTATCTAGGCCGGCTATATTGTCCGATGCTGGACAAGCATTTGCAGCAATGCGTGCAAGACTGAGCCCAGAACATATTGACATGATGATTTTTGTCAATAGGAATGTATGACTTTATGGTCGTTGTATTTATTGTCAGTATTATATTGCTTGTACAAACTCACCCAAACATAATTTATTTTGCCCCATCTAGAGAATGGATAGTTGCCCATACAACTGTCATCGTGTTGGCCACTGTGTCTTGTGCGATATATATATATTAAATAAAATAAAATGTTTTACGTACAGCTGTAGCAGGTGAGAAATGATCTGTTTGGGCACCAGTCGTTTCTGGCACATGCTCTCCCCAGCCCACAGCACAGCCTCTGTGATGGCTCCATCCTGGAAGCGACGCAACTCTGAGCGGGAACCCCACAGCTGACGGAACTCATTGGCCTAGCAAGAGAACAATATGAAACCAATATAACATTCTTAACTTAAAAAAAAAATTGCAGAAATAGAATTCAATTGAAAGGATTCAACATTTCAATACCTTGGGGCTGTCAGCAGGTGGACCACGTTCAAGCACAGATGCTGCCAGCTCTGGCCTCAAGAGAAGGCCAAAGGAAAGGTCAGGCTGCACTTTGTGTTTTGGTGCTTCACTTTCCACAGACCACTGTGATGAAACAAAGACTGTTACGATAACTGTCTATCAAGCTTTGACCATAGTTTCTGATTATCACTTCTTCCTACCTCAGGGTCAGGAGACAGGGAGTGAGTGAGCAGGCTAATCCTTTCACCCAGGCCTCGTTGTAGCAGTGACAGTATAAAAGGAAGTGCAGTCTGTATGTAGTTTCCACTGTAGTCCATGAGCTCATTCAGAAGATTCAGTTTCTTACAGACAGACTGGAGTTTGACCAGCTCGCATAACCTGGGGGAAGTCAAATCAAATATGTCACCAAATAAATAATTATCTGCTGAAATGGACTGACTTTCATGAGTTTTTTTTTTGCATTAGCTGATGTAAGTAACAGGCGTACTGGAAAACGTGGTCACTTGTTCTTATCATGGGTTTGGGTGTCATGAGAAGACCATGGAAGCCATCCACTGTAGGGTTGTCCCAGAACTGCATCGATACTGACGCCTCGTGCTGCAGCTGTGACACAAATAGAAAGAGGTATAGCCAGATGATGAACATGAAAAACTTTTATAATATGCAACATTAATTTTCACAACATTTACCTGTTTGTAGGTACAAGCTGTCATGTCTGCACACATATTGAGATGTCCAGAGGGGTCCACAAATACCACCTGGAAGGCCTCATGGAACTCTGGGAGAGATGGCTGCAACAAAAAAAATGTGAATAAAAATAAAGTTCAAAGAAACAGGGTTTGATTGAACTTTTGTGTCAGTTGATCATGAATGCAAAAACACTCACAGCTGTAGAATCAGGATCTCTAGCCAAGCTTATTCCATTTACCGTTAGGTCTGTAGAGGCTGAGGCGCAACAGATTGAAAGAAAAAAAGAAGTTACAAAATGAAGAAATGTAAAATAAAATAAAAATCCATGACACACTTACAAGCCATTTAAATGAGTGCTGCAAATTAAGCACCAACCACTAAAATACTAAAAACTGAGATTGTAAAATTGTTGAATTTAAAAATTATAACTAGTAGCAAAACTGCAGCCTTTTCTTACCAAGAAAGTTCAAGCTGTTTCGGAGCAACTGATATGCCGTCATAGTGTTGCTGATTCTGTGAGTGCTCAACAGATAAGCCAACAACATTGATGCCAGGAAGCCATTAAAACAACCAGTGCCCTGTTGGACAATGAGAGAGCAGAGATAAACTTATAAAAAAAGAAAGAGAGCTCTTTTCAAGTTAAGAGGTCATAGAAAGTCGCCTGCCTCTGTAAGATCTCGTTGACGCAGCCAGACTCTGAGAAGGGCCACACCGTCTGAGAAAGCTGGACATTGTGAGCTGACAGCAGACAGAAACTGCAGGTGAGCTCTGGGTAATAAATCCCCAAGAAGACTGCTGTTGTAGTGTGGAGTAGGAGGTCCAGTCCCCTCTGTGAGTATCAGAGAAAGCAAAGGCAAAAAGAGGTTTTATTATAATTCAGCAATTGCATTTATTGCAAAATAAATACGATAAATATACAGGATTATATTTCGGGAAGCCTCACCAGACTCTGCAGTCTGCACTCCAGTGTACCACTCTGTCCTGACATTATTCTTGTTTGGGTGGAAACGGTTGGGTTTGAAGAACCCAGGAGGTGGAATGGCATGAAGGCGCAAAGTAAAGCTGGAAGAGTCTTGAAAGAACAGGATTTTTTTTAAATCTAAGAACCAATGAGCAACACCATAATATATATATAAAAAATATCGCAAATACCTGGAGGTGTTATCAGCAGAACGGGTCGGAGTCGATTTCCATGGAGACAAGAATAACACATGGTTCCGATATGGGTGGAGGAGGCCAGATGTTGGACCAGTCCTGCCAGGTACAACGCTCTTTTTCTTGGGTACCTCTGGTTGAGGAAGTCCTTTTGGAGAAGGACATTCTGAAAATGGAAAAATGGAAATGTCTTTTAAATCCTTAAGTCTGAATGTTTAGTTGCATTCATGTAAAATACAGTTAAGTGACTTACACCAGGAATAGTTACTGCTAGGTCCACCATGATACGAGGTTTGGTGCAGGTACCCAGTGGGTAGCTGCCGATCAGATCCACAGAAAGAGGAGGTGCCATATGGAACTTGCCCTTGGTCATCTTGGGCACCATGAGAAAGGGAACCTTAACTTCACCAGACAACCAAGACAGGTCATCAACCTTGAATCGGCAGATAAATTCAGTCAATATAAGGGAATGACAACACAAACCTTTCAAGTGCAGGAAACAAAGAGACAGAGCTATACAGACCTCTACTTGCGGTGTCTCAGGCACAGTCTGGAGCAGCTTAGTTACTGTCTGAACAAATGAATCTATCTGCTTTTTTCGGTGATCACTTAGGACGATCTCTTTCAGCAACTCATCCATCTGTTATTGTTGAAAGCCATAGATAGTTAACGGACTACAAAAAATGACAGGCTTCAGGTCACTCTTCTAATTAAGGCACAAGTCTGACCTGCATTTTCAGGAGGCTGCAGTGGAACAGGCTCTCTGCCTCCTTCAGTTGGCTCAGCTCCTCTGCAGTTGGAGGTCTGTACAGGTCACTTCGAGACAACTTCACTGGGTGATATGTCATCTCCTTATCATCATCATCAGGTTTGCGTTTGGCTTTAAGGGGCCCATGATCTTCCTCATTCTTATCGAAAGGGTCTGAGAGACACATCTGTAAAATGACATCACAACATTTATCTGCAGCAACCTAATTCCTCCCTTTTTTGCCTTCTTTTATCTTGACTGCAATATGTGACAAGATGGAAGAGGGTGTTATGCTCCCCATTACAGAAGGATACCTAATGTAAGTAATTTATTAAATGGCATAGTCAATATATATGAGAGCATCACACTGAAAAATATCTTCACACTAAAAATAAGTGTGTGAAATAAGAAACTATTGCAGACTTTATTCGAGTTTATATTGTACCCGAAATAATAAATGTAATTCTTAGTATACCCAATTCTTAGAATTCTTAAACTTCTGTTTTTTTTTCAGCGTCTAATAACAGTGAGTTATCAATCTGACTTAAAAACGGAACTCTTTAACAGCGGTTAAGCTATGCAATGATTAGCACCGAGTATAATTTTGTATAATTTAAAGTTTTAACTTACTTCACAATTCTAGACATGTACGTCCAACTTTTGTCCGTGTTACTTACTTTTTAAACATTGTTGCTAACACTGTTGGCTAACGATAATAATAAAAGGAAAAGTAGCTGGGATAAGTTGCTTGAAAACGCAGAATCGTGAGTTAGTACATTACTGTACCACGTTAGTTAACGTTTAACATAACCGAAACACACATTTTACTCCTATATCTGCAATCATGCAGTTGCCCCGGTTCGACAGTTAGAAGCCGACTATTAAAGCAAGTCTTACCTCCCCTGGCTCCTCCTCTATGACAGGCTGTTTATTCTTCATGTCTAAATTCGCTTTTAATTTCACAAAGCGTCCTAAAACTTAAGGTATTGTAATAAACACCGTTCACACATTTCTTGCTCTCACATGTGCAAAGGGTCATACAAACATGTTGGTTTCATTTGGATAGACATGCCACAGATGCAAACTGATTGGCTAAAACGCTCGGTGCCTATGACGACAGTTTTAGCAAGATAGGTTGCATGATCAAGCTCCCCTTGCGTGTTGTTTCCAGTGACAGAAAACAGAAGTGTAGCGACTTATAACATCATATTTTATTTATTTCGTTGTAAAATACATTTTCATTTATTTCAAGAGTTTGATTTCATAGTTGCACTGGATTATAACCAAATTTTATTAATATTAAAAATCTTAATCTATAAAATTGTTCCATTGCTATAATTCATTATTAAATGGGTACTACTATATATGTATCAATGTACGAGATACATGGCTTTGTTCATTACATCATATGTATTTATTACCCTTTAAGCAGAGTAAGTATTTTGTGCAGATCTGTAAAATCAAGAATCAATAGCAGTACAGCAGCAGCAGTACAGCAGCAGCACTACAGCCAGATACCATTTTGTTATAGATGTTTGGTTTAAAGCAACGGTGTTAACCTGAGGTGGGTGACATTTTTTAATCCCCTCTATCCAATAGAGAAAGGCTATTGGTTTAGGGGATTACAAAGACATGTCCTGCCATTTTGATCATTTTAATCAATAATAAAAAAATTCTACAAAAAAAAATTACAGCATCATTTGATCCTCTGAAACTTTGCTGACTGATTCTTGGAGGTGGTCAGTGGTGGCAGTGAGGTGACTGATCGCTCAGGTTGCTGCTTGGTGTTTTTTTGTTCCTGTTTTGATAGCCCACTTATTTTTGCAGGAGTTGATGTAGTTTGATCACTGTCAACCCTCTGTTGATACAGCGGTCCAGAGATATATACTGTTTTCGTACTTTCTACTTTCATGTCCCTTTTGACCATAGGGGAGGACAAAGGAGGCAGAACTGTGCCTTGGACTGGCCTGGACGTTGTATCCATCTGCTGCTGTTTCGTTTGGTCTTGTGAATGAGGAGGACGAGGAGAAGGAAAACAGCTGATAAGAGACTTGAAACTTTGATCCTTCGAAGCCTGCTTTGGAGTGATGCTTGGCTGGTTTGATCTTGGTTCTGATTGTGTCGGGACTTGAAGACTCTCAACTCCCTGTTAGACAAGGATACAAAGATGGTCACATCTCTTATAAAAAGTATGATTTAATCATTAAAAAAACAGTCGTTTACCAGTTGTGCCCCAGTGGGCTGATATAAGGTAGTAGGTCTGATGACAGGCACACATCCCTGAGCCCAGGCATCATACGGTGCTGGAACAGGCTCTGAGTCTTCGGTTTTTGATGCCTCCTCTGGTTCTTCTCCTTCATCCGGACAAATGATTTGCTGCTCTAGGACCTGAATTATATAACTTTTCGCCCAAGATGCAGAATGTGGCGCGAGCTTATAAGACAGGAAGAAAACATCATTATTCAGCAGAAATGTATATACATGTTAGATTCTGTAGTTTTAGAAATTAAATCATAGACAGTTGCAACAGACAGAAGACAAGAGGCAGAGATATAAGTAGCAGAGTTAAAAATGCTCAGATTCTTTTAAGGAGAGACAAGGATGGACAGGATCAATGGTTTGGATGAGTTCAGAGGAGGGACAGTGGATACATTGGTAAAATAAAGATCCTAGGGATGGAGCTACCAAGTAGAAAATAAAAAGAAAATGATTAGATGCAGTAATGGAAGACAAAAGAAGGACTCAAGAAATATTTGTACAAAAATGAACTGTGTGTGTTATCTAGTCATTACCTGTGACTGAATGAAGACTTTTAGACAGCCATCCATGACTCTGCTCACGAGCTCATTTACAATCATCGCTACTTTCTCATTTCCTTCTTCTTGGTACAACATGTTTGCCCATTGCCCCCGTAATAACCGTCGAGGAACTTTTTCCTCTTGCTCCTGGGAATTAGGGGGTGAAACTTTTGTAGTAGATGTCATACTTGTATCCTTGTTTCCTTGAGACTTGGCTGTCAAATGGGGCATATTTGATCAAGAGCTAACAAAGAATTGGGAGGAAAAAGAAGACATGGTTGGCAAAAGTATTTATATACTCAATTCAGTTTTCATTTTGTTGAGGTTTTTCATAATGGTTTAGTGGCTTTTGGATGTATTTGTACCACTGGGTTTAATGTTGTTTTCCTTACTTTTATTATAATTCTCAATTTCATTAAACAAGCACTCTCTTATTAAAAATTAATTGTTAATATTTTATTTAATTAAATTAAATAAAACATATAAGGTCTCATTGATTGACTGATTTATTATATATTCTCCAAAGCTTTGTCTTCTCCTTTCAACCTGTCCCTTTTTCAGGGGTTCCATCTTCTCCTGTCCTCTGCATCTTCTTCTCTGACTCCAACTACCTCCATGTCCTCCCACACTGCATCCATCACCTCCTCTTTGTCTCCTACCTGGTAGCTCCATCTCTAGGATCCTTCTTCTATGACTGATCTTCATAAATTGCCCAATGCAGTTGTCAAATTGACACACACTGGTTTGTGTCAGATGTAAAAAAGATAGCATGCACATGCTTAAGAATACACTTCTCAAGAACCTAGTTTAGTTAGGAGTGGTTCCTTCTTTTTGTCCAATGTTGTATTTATGAGAAAAAAAATCTTCTTGAATTACAGAGACATCTACTAATGTAATGTAACAAGTCAACTGTTGAACAGCATCAGAATACCTGGATTCAATGAAGAGGCCATGGTGCAACATTATTGATGCCCTATCGCCTAAAAGGGGAAACATATCCTCGTCCAAAAAAAATAAACGTTTTTTTCAAGATAGATCAGTAAGTAACATAAAAAATATCTTAAACTAGCACTAAGAATGAAAGCAATGTCATCTGACTTTGATCTGCACAAAGCACTACAGTAATGGATCAAAGACTAACTGTGATGGCTCTGTCACAGTGATACAGAGGATGCGTTGGTTTATTAGACAATGTGTCAAGGAACCCGGGAACCCTTCTGACCCAAGTCTGGTTCCTTGGTCTGATTCCTTAACCACTAAGGCCGGATTATTAGAATGGGCTAAAGGGGCTGCATGATAACATACCCTCTCTTTTTAAGGTATTACATAGCTATTAATGTTGTTTGACATCTATAAAAATACGCAACCACCTTTAAAACAGAGGGTAGGATAATATTATAGGAGGAAAATACTTCAGAACAACGGCGCTGCACTTTATGTGGAAGCAAGACATCATGATAAAAAAGGGACTTGCCTCAAATATTGTTGCCAGAGCAAGTCAACTATTGCCATATCACCCTGTCCTCTGTATCCTGAACTCCAACTACCTCCATGTCCTCTCTCACTGCATCCATCAATCTCCTCTTTGTCTCCTACCTGGTAGCTCTGTCTCTAGGATCATTCATCTACCAATGTATCCACTGTCCCTCCTCTGAACATGTCCAAATCATCTTAATATGGCTTCTTTAGCTCTTTCGCCAAACTGTCCTGTCTGTGTTGTTCCTCTAATCACCTCATTCGTGATCCTGTCCATCCTTCTCTCTCCTAAAGAAAATCTCAGCATCTTTAACTCCTTCAGCTCTGTCTCCTGTCTTCTGCCTGTTGGTCATGTCTCTAATCCATCCATCATGGCTGGTCTCACAACTGTCCTGTAAACCTGTCCCTTCACCTTAGCAGACTCTCTTCTATCACAGATCACTCCTGATACCTTTTCCAGTTGTTCCAACCTGTCTGTACTCTATTCTTCATTTATTTTTTTTATTCTATGCAAATAACAATACGTGTCAGTGTCATTTCATCTTGGCCTCGCATTCATTACACTTTTTGGAGTCGCTATTCATTCACCTCTCTATACCATACCACTGTATATCAAAACAATAGTCAGATCTTACCGTGTAAAGCCCCCTTTTGCCCTATCTTCTGCGTCGCCGGGGTTGCCTGGCAACCTGGCACGCAATGGTGACGTAGTACGTACAGAGTTGGACGCTGTCTCTATGGCTGCGAGGGACGCGGTGCTAGTTTCAATGCTAACCAAGTACAGCAAAATCCTTCGTTTGCGTGATATTATGTTTCAATAAAATCCACCAGCGTTTCAGTCGTGAAGGAAAAGATTGTCATGTGACTGGACGTAAGAAGACGAGCGGTAGGTTGTTAACGTGGCTTCGTTTTACCGGTGGATACAGTTAGCATACCGTTAACACAGCTAGATGCGGATTGCTGTTAAATCTATTACATTGGATTTACTGTGTACCACAGCCTGGTCTCCTCTGTCTAACTGCGGCACAAACAACGGTTACAGTGACCATTGTTATTCGACGTAGCATCAATCGCTGTTACTACAATAACCAAGGCTGTCGGGGACCGGAGAAACCAATGTATCACAAAGAAAAAAGCATCCAGATTAAAAACAGTGCGTCGTCACTGTACAACAACCTGAGTGTGCTGCGCATAGACGCGCGACGTCTCACCTACTTCACTGTGGTCCATGCCAATGTGGTCAACATGGTCAGCGCGTCCTGGGACGGACTCAACTACTCCCACCGACAGCTGCAGTCCAAGGAGCCCAATGTGGCGACGAGCACGTCTCTGATCATGCAGGTCTGGTGACTACAGTGTTATAACTTTTATAATAAAACTTTTACATCATAAATCAGGAGTGTGCACACATTTTTGTTTAATGATCAGACTGTAGTGATTTACCTAGATTGAAAACTCTAAATATATTCACCTATATAAAGTGGAAATTCTCTACATTCTCTACATTATGTTATACTGTCTGACTAAATACTTATATGATTCTCACTGTAGCCCAGTGATTAGCATATAGAAATAGAATTACATCTCTAGTTTTTATTACAATTATTATTATTATTATTATTTATTTTATGTAACACTCCTTTGGAGAATTTCTAATATTCTGTGTTTTCTTGGAACAGGCTGCATTTTGTGTTCTACCAGCTCGGGAGCTCTTGGTTGTGGCTTCTCAGAAAGGCATCCAGGTGAATTTCAACTTTTTTAACTTCTTTTCAGCTTTCTGTCTGTTGTCTAGTTCATTATTACTCAGTTGATTATCATACTGGATGTTATATTTGGTTCAGTAATATTGCTGTTATTTTTGCAAAGTGGAACTTCTTCTTTCGGCTTGTCCCTTTTTCAGGGGTTGCCATCTCACCCTGTACTCTGTGTCCTCAAACTCCAACTACCTCCATGTCCTCCCTCACTGTATCCATCAATCTCCTCTTTGTCTCCTACCTGGTAGCTCCATCTCTAGGATAATCCTTGTACCAATGTATCCACTGTCCCTCCTCTGGACATGTCCAAACCATCTCAATCTGGCTTCTCTGGCTTTTTCTCCAAACCTTCCTGTCTGTGTTGTCCCTCTAATCACCTCATCCCTGATCCTGTCCATCCTTGTTTCTCCTAAAGAGAATCTCAGCATCTTTAACTCCTCCACCCCCAGTTCTGCCTTCTGTCTTCTACCTATTCCTAGTGTCTCTAATCCATCCATCACACCTTATCTGAAACTCTATCCCTCCTAATACCTTTTATATGTATTATCTTTATTAGATGTATGAATCTGATGGCTCCATAATGGTGTACTGGCATGCTTTGGACACTCCAGAGACACCTACAGGTGAACATATATATTTGGTGCATTTGTTGTGGATATATATATGCAGAATTAAATTAAATTAAAAGAAAATATAAATATCAAATAAATTAAAAGAAATATAAAATCTAACTGTATAATTTGGTTTTGTGTCGTAGCACAGGCTGTGTTTGCTCGTGGGATCTCAGCAGTCTGGGAGAAATATGTATGTGTGGGTGAGTTGGTTTTTAATCACTGCCTTTGAGTTAGTGACAGCACATTATCACTAACTCTATTATATTAATTTAATAACTAGTGATGAATGCTTGACTGTTAAAAGAAATACACTTATTTATTTTTTCGAATTCATATATTGAATTACATGTTGCCTTTATGTAGGTCAACACGCCCAAAACCTCTTTGTCTCTGTATCTAGGAGTTTCATCTGGATCGATCCTGGTGTTTGATATTCCGAGCAAAGGCAGTAACATTACCCTGTCTGAGGTCCTGGAGGAGCACAAGGAGTCCATCACTGACATGGCTGCTGAATGCTCTGGCAGCCAAGTACTGTGTTTGTGTTACTTTTTATGTGCAATGAAATCCTTAATATGTATTTTTTTTTACTTTCACCAATCCAAATACATTTTTACTCCTGTCTTGTCTCCCAAAGGAGTGCATTGCAGACTTGGTCAGTGCAGATGACGGGGGAAACCTGTGTGTGTGGAAGTCTGGGGAGGAATTTCATTTGCTTAACAAGATCCCTGGCTTTGAGTAAGACATTTATGTTCGGTTAATATTTAGTATTTAGTAGATGGAACAACGTTGTGTTGACACCCTGCTAAATGACCTCATCCGTCTTCTTCCTGTATTTAACCTTTCCGCTCTGAGTTGTTTTTCTTTCCACCTTCCTCCCTGACTCTAATCCAATGTCCATTATCTTTTTATGTTCATCCTGTGATGGAAATGTTCTCCTCCTTCCCTCATTGCTCCCAGCATGAGCTGCTCATCTGTCAAGCTGTGGAGAGGCACAGTGGTGGCAGGTTACGGCACAGGTCAGATCCGTCTCTATGAAGCAGTGACAGGAATCCTGAATGCTGAGGTCAACGCCCACGCTCGCTGGATTTACTCTCTGGACATTGCTCCTGATTCTGGACTGGTGAGGAATAAACCCTAATGTTAAATTTTTAAGTTCCATCAACTTGAAATCGAGGTCTTTGAACAGACAGATTCTGTTTTTCAGCTTCTTTCTGCTGCTGAAGACTCGCTAGTCAGGGTGTGGCACCTGAACATGACACCAGAGACACACAGTGTGGAGGTATGAGGTTTGAACCGCTTAATAAAGAATACATTATCAGCTTGCTAAAATATATTTTCTCACTCCACTTAGGAAACCTGAATCTGTTCTTTTTCCTTTTCAGATTACCCACTTCCACAATGAATGTGTAACAGACACTCAGATCTGTGGCGCCAAGTTCTGTGATAGCAACGGCTTCGCTTTTGCAGTGACGGGTTACGACCTGAGTGAAATTATCCGTTATTCTCAGACATAGGAACCTGCCTCGGTGTCTAACTGTATAACTATAAATGTGGATTGTTACTGTGCAGACATGGAGACTAAATGAAAGAAAGAAATAGAAGTGACCAAACTGTTACTCATTCAACAAATGAAATATTTTCACTATAAATGATAACACATATGTAAATCCAGATCTATAAACTAATAAAGATATGACAGTATTTCACTTTTTTTCTACGACGGACTGTAACTTGTTACTTTTTTCTCAACCTGCAAGTTGCTTGGTATATTCCATCTCTATTGTGGACGTTGTTATGGAATTGCAATGCCTATTTTGTTTCAGTAGATGGCAGACTAGAGTTTTCTAAAAGTTTACAAGTTAAAGCTGAAGATCACCTTTAGATGCTGTAAATGTTTTTTGTTTTTTTTTTCATTCTTGATTATGATTTTATTATTTAGTGATAAATAGCACTATGGAAACATGCATAAAACAATCCATTAAAATGTCTTTTCCTTAGAAGATGCATTAAAAGCATCTGCAGTTTGGCGATGCAACAAATGGACTTTATTTCCAAAAGAATGCTTAAATAAACTTATATAGGATTTTAAAGAATTATGGTCACATTGGTCCACGATGATGAGTAATTAGGGACACGGAAACAATTCTTGTACAAAGTTACTGTTGATACAGTTACATTTCTGGGCAGAGCTGATGTTGCATTGGCAAATTTTAGTTGTCATTGTAACTCAACCCACCAGTTGTGCCAACCTTTTTTGTTCCAAGGACCAGTTGAATGTCTCGTACTATTGTCACAGACTGGTTGTTAACTAGTGGCAGATAAATATCCCTTAATAAAATTAAATTTCCAGTGTTCTGAAATATTTTCCTACTTATAAAATCTTCCTACCCGAATTAACTATGGATTTCTCAAATGCACACAGCCTATAACTTTCTGCTACCTGACCAGTATAAAAAGTTAGAAGGTTAAACTTATCTTGTATGTAAAGTTATCAAATATAGTTGCATTATTGATGATGGAATCCTAACCATTCTATTATTCAGTTCTTTTGTTGATATGGTTATGGATCAAGTGTAAATAATAGCCAGATGGCGCCAAAAGGAAACATAATTTCTTAGCGGCCCAGCACCAATTCACCCACTGACCAGTAGTGGTCCCCGGCCCAGAGGTTGGGAAAACTGCACAAGTGTGTCTTGCACTGGAAAACATTTCTAGGATCAATATTTTATTTACTGCTGTCCGGCATGTTGTGTCACTCTCAAGTTGCCTGGGGTGAAGTGGTTCGTCATGCAGTGCTGGACAGGGATGGATGTTTAAGGACAAGGCTGTCAATATGAGGTCCAAAATATCACAGTTACTGCCATTACATAACTACCCGGGGCAGCGGGGTGCGGGGGGAAAGTTGCTGAGCGCTAATACACGAAAATAAGCAGAGTCCGTCACAGAGGAGACATAAGAAGGGGAGGAAATGGGGACATGGCATCACATTACTGAGAAAAGCGTGCAGAGTGCAACAACAACAACAGTCAGTTCTGTCCTTATTAACTCAGTCAACAGCACTTTGCAGCACTTGTGGCCCGGTACACAGCCCCGGGGCTGCTCATGCTGTGTACTGCTGCAGTACTTGTCAATAGTGGGCCCTTAGGTGTTGCACACAGCTGAGCACACAACAATAGGTCAGGCCTCAACATGAACTGCCCACAGATATGACCATGAACTCATGTAAACTGTGAGGATGTGACGCCAACTACTAATTAATTATAATTACATATTAATACATGTGATGAAGAAGTATCAGTCCAACTAATTACTCAGTGGCTTCTAATGTTTTCAAGTCAGAGACAGAAACTATGATGAAACCACTTAGGAATTCCTTTTATCTAATCAGCTTTTTGAGATAAATAACCAACAGGACAGGTTGATTATGTACAATAAAGACAAGGGATCGTTTCATTTGTTTTAAACACAGACACAGAGAGTCAATCACAGACTAAGACTTGGCATAACTGTGGCAGGACTAAGATTTGTGGTCTATCCACTGTTGGGAGGGCAGCAGTGGTTAAGGAAACAGACTTGGGTCCGCAAGGCTTCAGGTTCAAATCCACCAGCTGCCAGGTTCTCACTGAGGTGCTCTGACCACAGCACTGTCAGGACCCACACTTCTTCCAGTGTGCTTTGGGTGTCAGCCGTGGAGATTACTTCCCCTGAGACCCGGCTACGGATAAGAGCATGAAGAAGAATGAATAATTGAATGGACTACTGGGACCAAGAACACAAGAACACTAAATAAAAACTACTCAGATTCAGTTATAGAAAATGGCTAAATCATAAAACACAAATATCATGGAGTTATTTGCTCAACGTAAGGAATCACTGAATAGAAAGACCATTTTACACAGCGTAAATTTTCAGACTTGATTTTAATAACATGGACGCAAGGTCCTTATTTAAAGACCAATCCTTTTGGACAAGAACCTGCTCGGATTGGATTCTGGACCTGTTCTCATAAAATCTATTCAAAAACTTCATCCAGAAGCCCACTTCTGTCCTCATGTGTGAAAAACAACACAGTACATATAAATATACACAACTGTGCGTATTCTAATTTCATTATTCTGATGGACAACAAGGATTTTCTCCTACACTGAACCAGCCTTGTGGCAGCTGCTTGGTGTGCTTTGCTAAGCCTGCTGGGATAGAGCCTCACCAGGAGGGGATGAAGAACCTAAAGCCCCTCCAACCTGCCCGCCATGCACAGATACACAGAGATGTCTGATACAGCAAGCAGGAACCTAAACATGCTGTATAAATAGATGTTCCATTTTGAACACTGTGAAATAATGAGGAGAGGGATTGTGGAAACTGACAACCTGAAACAGAGAGGAAAAAAAAAAACGACTACTGCATTTAAAAAAAAAAAAAAAAAAAACCTGCCAAAGTTTTATCTTATCTTATGGAGCACCACTGGTCGACATGGCAACAACTGTTCTGGCTGACGCCCAGAACAGAGAAGGTGTGTGGAATTACACTGAGTAATCTGACTGGAATGTCACTGATGTGACTTGCAGACTTCAACAACAAACAGGTTAGTGACACCCAACACATGGGTACAGGGTGGAGAATGGATTGCAGTCTGCAGTAGGGTGGATGGGTGATACTGCTACAAATGAGATTATGACAAAGCCGGGCCAACTGACCCTCCTTTACAGTCACACTGTGGAAAGCCACGTCCTTCATGTCATGCCAGGACAAGATCCAAAAGTGAAGTCCAACTCACGGTACCTGAGGACTCAAAACAACTAAAATAAAATCCCAAATTAGGGAGACAGACTTATTTTTTTTTTTTTTTAGGTAATGTGTTTAAAATGACTCACACCTTTGAGGTTCGGTCAGTAGATTTGTTGAGTGAGTCACCTGTAACCACAAACCATTTTTTTTTTGTCATTGAAGATGTTACACCTTGGTGTTGTCCAAGATGAGAAAAACGTTGTAGGACACAAATGCAGAATCTGGCAGTGTAGCAGGTTTATTCTTTGTAGAAAAAAACGACAAGCAAACATGAGGAATATGAAGCTCAGTACATGGTCTTCTCCTTTGGAATCCACTCTCCAAGCCCACAAACATCTTTACACCTCACAATGGCAGCAGAACACAACACAACAATGATCCCAAGACTGACTGGGAGTGAGACAAAGACACAGGTGCCGTTGATGACACTGATTACCCACAAAGAGCAAACAGCAGGAACAGTTTTAATAATTTAGAAACAAGAAGACTTGAAGCTTTTTAGTTGCTTCTATATGTTTCTGTTCATGTTTTCTGACTGAACTCTGATCCCTGATGCCCGGGGACTCAACATTTTGGACGTTGTTCAAAAATGTTAAGAAGTTGACATCTATAGGACTCAAGTTTCCGGAATTTGATCTGAAATTCAACTCCAACTTTGGTAATGTGCATTGATTCTGACTGAAAAGGCCAGAATAGTTATCATGATTCTGTAAAAGAGTTATGCCGAAGAGTTTTCACCTCTTATCCAAGAAGCTTCTTCAGTTTCAACTGTTAGTGGGGAGTTTAGATCTTAAATGCTGTTAGAGAGAAAAAAAAAGGTGTTTCCGGGCATTCCTGTTGGACGAGCTTTGGGACACACGGAGTGTGTTGACAGTCATTAGAGGGGATTTGATTGGTCATTATAGTCATGAAATGGTTTTGGTCACATGCCTATGTGATGTGTGACAGCTTTTTGGATCAGATGTGAGCGTCTTCTGGATAAACTCTATGACTAGTTGTCTATTGAACTTAATAAATTATTTACCTAGTCCATAACCTGGATGAATCTACATCATCTACACTCAGTAATATGAACGTGAAGCTACTTGTTTTATGTAGACCATGAGTCTCAAACTCAAATAAGTTGAGGGCCACACTATCATTTCACTGAAGGGCCGCGTCAGTTTTCAGTGTTCAATACAAAAGAAAATATTTAATAAGAATAAAAAAAAAAATTCCCATAGATTCTGTGTAATACAACACTGGTCCAGAAGGAGACTGGGTCAGGATTTTGAGAACTATAGAATTTACCATAAAATGTGAAGAACAAACTATAAAATATTATTATAAATCCAACTTTCACATCAAGGTGGGGACTCCAAAAAATGAAACCCCTGATTGATACTTACCTTTAATGTAATAATAATAAAAAAGTTCTTGGATATACAACAGGAACCACTCTTCTGACCATCATGATTGGACCCATTGGACTATCATTGTAAGGGTGACCTCGGCCCAGATGCACAGGACAAGGACCTTTTTGACTCTTTAAGACTAGTTTTATTGTTTGGAACAAACCCTGCAAGCACCTTAGGCTACCAACAGGTTGGTTCTCCTTGATCTACATTAACATGTTATCATGACTCAGAATTAAAATCCAACCATCTCAAACTACAATTGCTTAGATTCTTCCTCCAATCTTAGAAAATCTACCTTATACCTCCCATAGTTATATCAATTTTCGAGGACTTAGACTAGAACTTCAAATGCTGGTGATTGCCCCAAAGTCAAAAGTCAGGCCAAACAATGATTCTATGACTTTCACCTTTAACTCAGTCTTGCCTAATTATGCTTTTTTCTGTATTTGATGTGACGACAGCATTTCCTGTTAAGAATCACCTATTTTTTGAAACTCAGCAAACAAATGTGGCTCCACCATAACTATTTAATGCTGACATATTAGTTTAACTAACCTTTGTGGCCCCAGTCTGTATATCTTCTTCTTTTCCTTTCGGCTTGTCCCTTTTTCAGGGGTTGCCACAGCGAGTCAACAATTCCCATCTTACCCTGTCCCCTGTTCTCTCTCTCTACCTAGTACTCCATCTCTAGGATCATTCTTCTACCTTATCCACTCTCCCTCCTCTGAACATGTCCAAACCATCTCAATCTGGCTTCTCTAGCCTTTTCTCCAAACCTTCCTGCCTGTTGTCCCTCTGATTGCCTTGTTCCTGATCCTGTACTAGTGTCTCCAGTCCATACATCATGGCTGGTCTCACAACTGTCCTGTAAACCTTTCCCTTCACCTTAGTTGACTCTTTTCTATCACAGATCACTCCTGACTCCTTTCTCCAGTTGTTCCATCCTGTCTGTACTCTATTCTTCTCCTCTCTTCCACAGTCTCCACTGCTGTGAGCAGTGCTGTGAGCCTAAGCATCTAAACTCCTCCATCTTCTCCACCTCCGCTCGTTGTACCCTCACCATTCCACTGTTCTCCCTTTTCATTCACACACATGTACTCTGTGTGTCTTGCTACGACTGGCCTTCATTTCTCTTCTCTCTAGTGCAAACCTCCACCTTCTAGTGAACCTACTGTCTGTATATGCTTCTTGAATAAAAAGGATGCGAGTCGGTAAACGAGGTGTTACACAGACACTGATCATTACCTTACTGTGTGGTCCATTACGCAATGAAAAGTTCGATGGTCCATCATCACCTTTCCACATACATACCCAGAGAGAGAACGCTTGAGAGAGAGCGGAGGTGAGAGAGTCAAGTCATTTAGAAGGCAGGGCCCGGCGCTGAGCCTTAAGTGCATTAGATTAGAGTAAAATAAACATGATCAGGAGCCTCCATCTGCACTGGGCTGCCGTGGTTGCCTAGCACTCTGCTCTGTTTTGTACTTCTGATGTAGATGTGCTGACGTTGATGCATGTGTGTGTGTGTGTGTGTGTGTGTGTGTGTGTGTGTTCCGGCCTGTGTCTATACAGTTTGTGACCATATGAACAGATGGTATTATTTGAAGGATGAGCGATTCAGTCTGCAGGCCATCTTCAGGGGGAAAAAGAGGCCTAGGTCTCATCTCACATGCCAAACGTTCCATCTGTGAGCGCTTTGGTGTTTTGTGTTTAAAACAGTGATATGCGAAGGATGTTTTTTAGGTTTTTTTCGTCACTTTCAAAGCCTTAAAATTTAAGGCTTACATATAATTATATACTATACATTTAAAGCAGCAGTAGAAGATATTTTATCTTTCAGCAATCCTGAATAAAGAAAATATAATTTAAAGATTAAATTATATTTTATATTTAAATTATATTTAAGGATTAAATATATCAAAATATATCTTTATCATAATATAATTTAAGGATTAAATTATATTTTATATTATATTAAATATCTTCTACTGCTGCTTTAAATGTATAGTATAAATATATTTTACCCAAACCTAATTGGATACCAAAACCAAACCCAAACTCAAAGAGAGCCATATAACTCACTCACCTTTCACTGGAAAAAAGAAAAAAAAGACACATCTAAAACCACCCACATAGACATCGGCACCATTTTGCACTGATTCCATCCATTACTATCAAAATAAAACTGGCTTTCCACTTAAAATAATGAATAAACACTAAATTTATTTCAGAAATTATTCAATCACTGGTTATTTGTTAGTTATATACATCCGCGTTGGAGCCAGAGGCTTTCTTTCTTGTGTTACATTGTGAATGTTATTTTTGGCCTAGAAGTCCTTCACAAAAGGCGTAGTAGCAGCCAAGGTCTTGTTGGTCTGTCCCGGCAACTTTAGCCTTGTTCCCATTCAACAGTGATGATGAATTCTCAAGGAGGATTAAAAAATAAATAAATTGTTGTCCGCACTGATGTGTTGTCATGGGTATGGAGAAAACCCAATAGCTGCAGACAGACAGAATTTCATTGAAGACCGCAGATTCACTATAGTTAGCAAAGCTTGAACAGTTATCATAATTGGGGACGGAGACAAGGTTGAGGTTATTATGAGAGAAACAAATTAAGAAAAATCTGTGTGGGCACTGTCTGAGTGTGGCTGCAGGAGTGATTGAACTGAGAAGGAAGTATTAACTGCAAGGAAGCAAGTTGGGCCTGAATCTCTGTGTGGACAAAAATGTATTTTGTCCATGGAGATTAAAAGTCCTTCAGGTCAAATGCCAGACAAACACACCCAAAGGTTTATTTTATTTTTCAAATATATGCTTTTGGTAGTTTTTAAGAAGTTAGTTATTTGCTGATGTGAGAGGTTTACGAGACAATTGTACCATGTACCTGGTCTGTCTGTGCCAACAGTTGATTAGCTGTGATCACACTCACCTGGTACATATCCCTCACTCTTTTACGGTGTCGTTGTGGCATCATTGGTCCTGTGCTTCTCATTCCAAGTTCTCGATCCATGTGGTCATTTTTTGGCTTGGTGTTTAATAAAAGAGACTTGGGTTAATGTTTATGTCCACCTCCTCCATGGATGTCCTCCTCCAGATGACAAATAATTCACTTTCTTTATGCCATGTTTTTAAGTGAGGGGTTTTGGGTTGAACAATAATAATAAATAAACGTCTTGCAATTGAGAGAATTTAGAGTCGAGCCTATAAAGTCTTTGAAGAAACTAAAAATTTATTTCAAAAATTGTTTACAATTTTTTTATGCTGGTGTGACTAGTTTTAGTTTTTTATATTGTAGTGTTTCAAATTTTGAACCACATTTTCAGGAGTTAAGAAATGTCTGTCCGTGCTACATTCGTAGCAGCTAATGCATAGGACAGAGGAGCTCATTGATTCATCTTTATCTTTTACCGGGTCGCAGGAGCAGCAGTCTCCACGGCTGCCACCCAAATTCAGTGCACTTCCTGTGGGTGGTAAGGTCACTCGAGATTATTTGATTTGGGATGGTGCTGTGTTCAGAGCACCTCAGTGGCAACCTGGAAGCTAGTGAAAGAAAGGTGTATGTTTTCATTTGTGGTAATAATCAAACTAATTCAAAGAGTTGCTCTTCATTCCCAAGACCTTTTGAACTTCTGTACCAAACATCTACATCACTTCCTTTAGAATGTTTATATGGCAGACTTATTGAGTCTCAAAATAGACTCATGGCAATAATAACAGCAATATCCTGGAAACACTTAATGGCTGAGCTCAGGCAGCGAGCTAACTGCTAATAGGGTTAATATGAAAGAGACGAATGAGTGTCTTCAGGGCAGAGGCTGAATTCCAAATACATCAATATTTCCATCACACACGGGGTTATGAGTGTACCTCTCTGCCTGTGTGCTGATATGTAGATATGAGGGGTGACGGGGAGACAGAGAGGGAGACGCAGGGGTTTATGAGAACAACAACTTGAAATTCACCTCAGTGCATGACACACTTGGTCCTCGAATGGTGGCTGTGAAGTAAGCCCTGGTGAAATAGGACTGCAGAGACCTCATGCAGATCTGGGACACCGGTGCAAAAAAGACCCAAGTACATGAAAGTGCATTGCATATATATATAAATATATATATATTATATTATTATAATATATTATTATTATATTATCTATATTATCTATATATATATATATATATATAGTTAATTCTTTCATGTGATCAAGGTTACACTAAACATTTTTTTGCTCAGTATTTCTTTTATACTAAATGGTTCTGATGGTGGGCGCTACAGTATCGCTCATTAATCAAGGCAGTGTTTATTCTGCTGAGTTCAACAAAGTAGAGTCTGTCAACGCTCAGTTCAAGGACGACACATTATAATGAAACAAAGAATGACAGTGGTTCTTCATCATTCCCAGAATCTCAAGTGCGCTTCTGTCATTCGTCATTTCTCAGATAACCCTATGAACTGCCACCAATCACATATGCAGCGCGTGCACTATCTATAGTTGTTTTTGTCCAAAAACTGTATGCATTAGTTAAAATGACATATATTCTCCCAGAAACCGTACATTTCACATGAGAAAACCTGGGCTAAAGTGAAACCATACTGACCGTCTTTTACCCCCCACATTCCCCAGCTGCTCTGTCACTCAGTGCGAACCACTAATACACAAACGTTTAGTGTGTGTCCATAAATATGAGCCCACAAACCCCTCACCTGATGCAAACTGTTTATAGTCCTCAGTTTAGTATCACTCAAATGCTGGAGATAGGCTTAAACTAGAACCTATTTTAAGGCCAGTGATGGAATCTAACACTTTTTGCCAGGACTTGGAACTGGTTTGTGTTTTTATGACACACTTGTAGATAATGCAACAGTATTTATGGGAGAAACAATAAAAAAGAGCTTCTTCTTCAATGCAGACAGTGTTATACAAGATTTTCAGAACTTTATCCAATGGGAGTATCCTTCAGGAAATGATGTCTCTGCATTAAATCCATAACCATAGTGAGCAGGGGGCTGCCACCATCTTCTCCACTAGAATTACACCATAATTTAACCATTTTTTAAATGTTTGCATTATTCAAACCTTTAAGAAATTATGATGCTGCTTTATTATCCTACTGCACTGATGGACACACAGGTACGTGACTGCTGTGTTAAACGTTATTACACTGCTCTGAATCAAATAAGTGAAACAGGCAGACGTACAAACACCGCAAGATGCTCACTTACCCTGGGGAAACTGTAAAACCTCTGGGAAAATATATATAGAGAGTCACACACCTTTTATTAGGGCGAGTCACTCCCATGGCTGAGAGGACAGAGAGAGGGAGGAGAGACGCACGTCAAAGTGTGTAAGAGATTTATCTACAGGCGAGTCAAAGGCCTGTGCCTTGGATAAAACACACACACACACACGGGTCCTTATGTGTTTTTCTTCTAGGCTCTTCAATGTTATGTAAAACATCATCAAAAAGAAGCAAAAGTAGAGATTAAAAGTTAGTAGGATTTGGAAAAATGAGCTGAAAGAGAAGAAAAGGACAGACAAAGAAAGAACTGGGAGAATATGAAGAGTTTGTTTTAGAAAAACAACCACCAGCGGATGGAAGGGCAAAGGGAGCTGCGCTCGTCCCTGTTTCCATGGCGACCCAAATGTGCCGTCGGTGCAGTGACGCCAGTCGGGAGCTCTGCGCTGCGGCCGTGCTGACACACGTGCCAATGCCCGGCTGACAACACTGAGACCACGTCACCGACTATACATAGCACCAGTAAGTGACGCCTTGATGGGACACAAGCAGCAGCCGGTGTCAACAATAGAGGTCAGGGGACCTCAACTGGACAGGCGTAGGCCGCAGACCTCACAAAGAGCTCTTGATAGATGTGTGAAGGGACTGGTGAAATAATTTATTTACAGGGAGTAATGATGTCATCCTCTCTGATCTCTGTCCACACGTCTGTCTGACCTCGAAGCCATGACTCAAGCAGAAACAAAGTCCTGCTTTTTTACCGATGCGAATTGACGGTAACCTGTTCATAACTGCCAATTACTTATCACTGAATTGCATCTGCAAAGAGACGTGGTACATAAATTATCTTCCTATCATGAAGTTGTGATCATAATTTCCACAGCCACATAGGCACTGCACACATGTGTGGAGAAGAATGATCAAAATGCTGAAGTGTTCAAATACGTGTCAATTTTAAAATAACAAAATGATGTCAAAACATGGTTTAATTCTGGTAGTCTCCATGACTGCCACCCAAACCACACTGCACCATACTGTGAGCCTTCCTGTGGTTGGTGAGTCCACTCATTATGCTCAGAGCACCTCAGTTGCAATCTGACAGCTGGTGGATTCGAACTTGAAGCCTTACAGACCAACTTTGCTTCCTTAACCACTAGGCCACCATTGCTGTCCCACATACTGCGGTCACATTTGAATATAACAGTGTTTTTTTTGGCCGATTTGTCCCTTTTGGGGTACAGAAGGTACAGGAACGTTGAGAATCACACGTCAGTGTTTCCTCTGTGGTTCATGCTCAATTGACCCTTGTGTTACACAGCTTTGTCTGACCAATCAGGCAGAAGAATAACAGAGGCTTTGAGGCACAGAAAGATCCATTGTGGTCACTCAGCACCCAAAGTCAGATGTCATTGTGGCGGGCTTCGAAGGCCGGTATCAATAGCCATTGTGGTTCATGAAATACCACATTGGAGGTACAGAGTGAAATCAGTCGGAGCTGTAGAACACTGATGCCCATGGTTTGGTCTTTGTTGTTGTTTGTCTGTGTTTTCTATGGAGAATTTACTCTGGTGATGCCAGGGCTTTTATACCCCTGAGATCAGCACTTTAAAAAGGCTGCCAGGCAAAGAGAGAGAGAGAGAGGGGTAAAACAGTGGAGGTTGGTTACAGTTGCCATCACTATGGCCTAGCGTGCTCCTAATTTAGGTGTAATAAATACTGTTACAGCAGCAGTCTGTGTGATGATAAAGTCACATAACAACCCAACATCTTCTTTTGCTTTGTTTCCTTTCCTATAATTTTGTTTTAAGGCTATCATTTTGGCCAACTCTTGATTCTTGATTACTTTGAACAGTTTCTAGCCTTACTCAACTCTTGGCTACCCTTTTTCTTGGCTTTTGCTCTGTTAGGCTCACATTACAGATTTGTTCATGTACTACTTGCCATCTTGAGTTGCTTGCTATTGCAATTTGGCATCACTTTATATTCCTTTTACCTTTGGAAACCAAGACCTTGATCAGACCTGGGCAAACTATGGCCCGGGGACCAGATGCGGCCCGTTTGGCGTTTTAATTCGGCCCACCAAACTTTTCCAAATGGTACTGTTAATTTATACTATAATTATCCTTCTATATTTTCCCTGCAAAGCCAGAATTTCCCCAATAGATGGTCTCAAAGAGGCTTAAAGCAGTTTGCCTTTATTTAATACTTTTTTAAATTTTTTTTATTTTAGTACCACCTGTGGCCCACGAGTCAAATTAATTGCCCAGACCTGACCTAGATTATCACAAAATACACTCACGAGACATGATGAAGCCTGTTGGATGAGAGGGTGGACTTTCTTTAACATGAGGTGAATCCAGTTTCTTACTTTTAATTGTTTTTAGATTACCATGACAATCTGGATGACTGAGAACGTTCACAAATATACACAAGAGCTATATATATTCAGATGTGCAATAAAAATGCATGCCGTATGTATATAGTACCAACTTGCTCAAGCTGAACTACATACTCCTTAAAGAAAAAAAGCCAGTCATGTTTATACTATATCTCAGTTATGTCCATATTAATGTAGCCTTGACTCTTAAGTCTGGTCTGCTCTCAGTGTATGGTTGTATATCCAGGTTTATGAGCCCTGTGTCTAAAGGCCACAGTCTGAGGATGGTTGCCTAGGGTTTGCATGCATGCTTGGGGAGATGCAAGCCTGGGCAGGTCGCTCTGTTCCCCTCACAGACCAATGACTGTCCCAGATGCTTGGCTGAACAAGAAGCTGAAAGAATCTGTGAGAGACAGAGAGGGGCTCTGATGGCTTCTTTGTTCACTGATGTGTTTGTTTTTGCCAAGTCCAAGTCAAATAGATAACTATGTTAAAAATACTAATGAAGGTCTGTCCTCAAATATATCACAGTTGTCTTTATTGATCCAGCTGACACAGAGGCATATTTCCTGTCCTTGTTAGAAAGATAAAACACAAATCTACCATCAGGCTTGATGTTTGGTGTGCTCAGGAGTGTATTTAAGTCACTACAGCTTCTGGCAAGTCAAGTCACGTCTGATTCCTTGGACCCAAAAGTGTGTGCAATCTGTAATAACTGTGCTTCTTGGATTAAAAGTAAGGGTTTTCAAGAAGTCCTTTCTTTCAATCTCTAGTCAGTCCAGATGCCTATATCTGAACACCACGACCTGAATGATAGAGATCCAAGAAAGGGAAGCACTCTGTGCTCTTATCTGAGATTCTCGAATTGCATTGATTAGGATGCAATTCGTGGTTCGTGCTGGAAACTTCTGGTATTGGAGAAGCTTCTGTGATGATTATATTTGCCTTTGGTTAAACCACAGTATTAAACCAAACCAAATGCATTACTGTGCCATCACATGGCAAGTGACGGGAAAATGAATGTGGGGATATAAGTTACGTGAATTATTCATGAAAAGTTTAATGTTGCAATGTTTTTGTATAAAAGTAAAAATTAAAAATGTTCTTTGTATCCATTTGATAGTTTTATTTTCTGTTTATGTGAATCTATTTTCCCATAATTGTAAAAAATAGCATGTTGGCAATATAAAATCTAACTTTAATTATACCAATATTGTGACTTTTTTTTATCAAACATGCTTTGCTTTGAGCTTTAAGTCTAAATCTGGACTCACCAACTAATGAGTTTTTATTCCATAATCTGACTTCACATATTATATAGATTCCTTCTCTCCTTTAACAATCTAACTCTCTTTTAACAATCTAACAATCTTCTTGTTTACCTAACGTTCATATAGTCTCAATTTTCTCAATAACAAATTTTTAAAGAGTACAGAGTTTTATTAGATAATTCAGTTTAAAAATTCCTAGCTGTGGACAGTGATAGAAGAGTGTCAGCTAGGGTGAAGGTAAAGGTTTATAGGGCCAATGTGAGACCAGCCAAGATTTATGGATTTAAGACACTACCAACAGACAGAAGACAGGAGGCAGAGCTGGAGGTGGTGGAGTTAAAGATGCTGAGATTCTCTTTAGGAGAGACAAGGCTGGACAGGATCAGGAATGAGGTGATTAGAGGGACAACATAGACAGGAAGGTTTGGAGAAAAAGCTAGAGAAGACAGATTGAGATGGTTTGGACATGTTCAGTGGAGGGACAGTGGATACCTTGGTATAGAAGAATGATCCTAGAAATGGAGCTACCAGATAGGAGACAAAAATGAGATTGATGGATGCAGTGAGGGAGGACATGGAGGTAGTTGCAGGAATGACGCCTGAATAACAAATGAGCCGGAAGGAGAAGAACAAAACGCTCTTACTGCGGCTTGTCTTCGTTTTCATTTTCATAGTTGTGTCTTGTTCATGACTTTAAACAAAGATTTTTGAATATAATTCAATCATTTATTCGTCTTCATCCCCTTATCCCTCACCAGGTCTCATCCCACTGTACCTGTGACCACTGCAAGTTATGTGGGTCGTGACTGTGCTATAATCAGGGCAGCTCAGTGTCAACCTGGCAGCTGGTGTGAGTCTGATGGAGCCTTGTGGACCAAAGTCTGCTTCCCACCACTGCCTGCCCTGATCATGATTTATTATTAACCATAATTGGTCTTGGAAGTTGCATTGATCTAAAAATACCAGTGTCATTGTCTGTCTCCACTTTATGAATGGTAGGGTGTGGCACTGGAGAGGCTTGCGTCAGTGTACACGCTGGCGGTGAAGGCAGGGCTGGAGTGAGACATCACATGAGGAGGAGGGAGAGACAGAGACAGAGAGAAAGGGAGAGATATATGTTTCTGTTAGAGTAGGAGCGGGGATTATTTTTATTATTATTATATTTATATAAAAGAAAAGTCAAAAAGAGATTCTCATCCACTCCACCTCTCTCCCCATCTGTCCATCCCCTCCTCCCTCACCCTGAGAAGGTGTGACAGACACAACAAAGAGACGTGGAGGAAACTCGCATCAGGACCACAGCCCTGGACCAACAGTCCCGCACAGAACCACGTGTGCAGCTCTAACAGCAGTATAATAACAGTTCTCCTCCTGGCATCACTGCGCTCTCCAACAGTCGCGAGTATTTGAGGCAGATTCTCTCCAAAACGGGCGCGTTTAGACACGGCACTAAAGAGGGCGGTCATCCGAGGACGCTGCAGGAGGATGGTCCAGGGCTGAAGGAGCAGAGCAAGTGTGGAAGGAGAGATAAAGAGGGAGGGAGATAGAGAGAGAGAGAGAGAGAGAGAGAGAGAATTAGAGTGGTGTCATCCAGAGGAATGCTCTGGACTGATCGCATGTGTTTGTGCCTTGCAGTTGAAAAAAGGAGAAACCAAAGCCGGAGAGAGAGAGAGGGAGTGAAAGGGAGGGAGAGAGGGAGAGGAGCGCAGCTGTCCAGAATAAAGTGATTGCTGAGTGAGCGGAGCAGAGGTGTGGGCTCAGAGTGGACAACTAGAGGAGACACTCACACACAGGGATAGAGAGAGAGTGAGAGAGGAAGAGGGAGAGTCATTCCAGAGGTTCCAGTCTCTCTAAGGTAGGAGCTCGTGTTTTCGCACATATATTGTGTGTGTTTTTTTTATGAACTCTGTGCAGCGGGGCCACAGAAAAGTATCGGGTTGCATAACGGTGCAGGGAGGCTGGGCTCGGCTGAACTTGAGCACGCTGCTCTCTAACTTCTGTCCGTGTCCTGCTTGGAAGACAGTTGGTGGTATTTTATTGAAGACTGTTTTATTTGCAAGTTGTGTTATCTGCAGGTTTGGAACAGGAGCAAACCGGTCTAATTAAAAAAAAAAAAAAAAACTTTTTGTGGTTGTGCCACTTTAAGTCAACCTCCGACCAACTCTGCAGGGCATTGATAAAAGAAGGCACGCTCCCTTAAAGGGCCATTTATATATTTTACATGTTTTTGCCACTCTGATGTGTTCAGCGAGTGAGAAAAAGTACTTTGCATCTTTGCAAGTTAATATTTTTCCATTTTTTTCCTGTATTTGTGGAAAAGAATCCCCCAAAAGCAAAAGCGCTATGGAAAATTGATTTATTTTTTCACGTAGACAGCTTCTCCTATTCATTTCAATATATAAAACATAAACATAAGGAGCATATTTTCCTTTTGACAGAAATGCTAAATACCAAACATCAAAAGAATTAGAAAAAATTGAATCAAATGATCAAAACCTGTAGGAAAAGAGATGGTTGCTCCTCAGAAAATTGGTTAAAAATGATTTGATGAATTAAAATCAAAATTCTGTACCCCCAAAAGTAGCAATATGTCTAGAAATAGTCAACATTTAGAAGGGAATATAGACAAAATAAACAAATTGAACACAAAAACACTGTATATAAGAGGAATAAAAACAATCAAAACTTGACCAACAGTACAACAACAAAGTTGGTGTGTTATATTGGTTTACATAAATGTCATTAGAATTGGTAGTAATAACATTTACTTTTGTTATTTAGAATTAACCATTTCACTGCTGCAGTGTTCAGGAGTGTCTGTGCTCAGAGGCCCTGTCAGGTCTGTGGTTCCTGTGTGGTACCAACAGTAGGATACAGACGGTATCTGTGACAACAGTCATAACAGCATCCAGTTATCAAGCAACACCCACACCAGTCTTTAGTTTTTCCTGCTCTGCGAGCAGATGGTGGGTGTGAGTTTGAGGAATGGGGAGGGTTAGGGGTTTGATTCTGTTGACATCAGTCCCTCCGCTCCTCTGTGTTTTTCTATCAGCTCTGGAATTTAAATCATTCTTCCTTTCGGGATGAGGCTCAACCCAGTCTGTGCCCACGTCTCCGCGTGTGTGTGTGTGTGTAACTGGGGCTTTCCAGCAAAGCAGCACTCCAAACATTCCTGGCCGGATGGCTGGTTAGTGGTGGGCCAGATCCACACAGCTGGGACTCCTATAAGAAGCGGGGTCTTTGTGTCTTTGTTGCAGGTTCAGCAATGCACACAAAAACTCACATACACACTTCTTGCAATCGGGCCACGCCCCCATTTCCAGCATAGGTCCCAGACCAGTTTGTGTTGTTTATGCATTGTTTGTAGAATATGAGCATGTATGGGTGGGAAGACACACAACTGGGAGACAAACCCAGAGCTTTTTGTCTTGCCCTCTCCGCAGCACCACATGATGTTTTTTCAGAGGAGGCTCCAAGAACGGAGCGGAAAGAGAGGAATGAAGAATGGAAGACGAATACAGTTTGTTTGTGTGGTTATAAATGCCTGTTTGTCTGCCTTTTTTAAACAGAGTGTCAGGGAGCTGAGAATGTGCATGCGAGTGCAGAAAAACACAGAGAAAGTTAGAGAAGCAAGGCCTCAAGAGATGAGAGGAGAGAAAGTAAAATGAGTCCAGTTCCTCGGGAAGAGGGACTCGAAGGGGTTTGTGCTGAGGGGGAGTCGGAGGGAACAGACTCGAGGGCACAAAAGAGAGAAATTGGGAAAGAGAAAGAGAGTGTCACTTGCACATGATCGTAAACACAATCACAAAATCACAAGGCAAAACAGGCTCGCACTTGCTTCCTGTAGCGAGTTTAAAACCAAGAAGAGAAGGAACTGAAACAAAAGTTCAAAGTTGAAATACTAGAAAACATTCCAGCAACCAAAAGGAAGGACAGTCCTCAAATTCCCAGCGTTGCTACGTCACCTACAAGTGAGTTAGAGGCAGATTTAAAAGGACAGACTAGACTGGACATGTGGGGGTGGAATGAGTTTGTGTTTGTGTGTGTGTGTTGTGAGAGGATGTTGATAGGAAGGTGTTGTGTAGCCAGTGAAAACAGGATGGGCCGGGGTCAGAACAAGACGTGTGACAGGAGGAAGAGGAGATGGTTTTTCCCTGGAGGAAAATCCTGGTGATAACATGTTATGGAAAGGGACACCGTTCACCGTATAGTTAATACATATACGAGTACTTCATTGTATGCAATAAATAGACAATATCTGCATGCATCTACATGTTGGTCAACATGTGCCCCCCCCCCAGTCCAGCTACAGCCACTGGGTCAGCATCAGGCTGAGCTGAAGTCCAGATATCAGGGTAGTTACACAACAGCCCTGGGACACAGTTCTGGGTCAGAGGTTTTTACGCAACAGGAATTATTAAAATTTTGATGTGATTAGTGGTTTGGGAATACAGTCAATTCAAAATGTGTGTTTTTGTATGTGGTATTACTTTTCTTCAGAGCATCAATGTTGTATTTTTTTCATATTCCAGTAATTTCGTCTAAATTTACTACATTTGTTTGTGATTTTAGACTTAGATTTCTCAGAAAGCTTTGTTTTTGTATGTATTATTACTTTTCTTCAGAGCCTCAATGTTGTTTTTTTTCATATTCCACTAATTTTGTCTAAATTTACTACATTTGTCTGTGATTTTAGACTTAGATTTCAGATTTTTTTTCAGACGTACTAACACGTCATCATTAAACACCTCATTAGTTCTTCAACCTCAGCTTTTTTTATTGCTTGTGCTTTCACACAAAATTTAGCAGCAATGTTTTGCCATTTTTCAAGATAAGTTGCAGTTATTAGGGTTATAA
>JAFBJS010008057.1:0-36637 GCA_016785265.1 Paraplagusia blochii | reverse complement strand
CAGAGCACCTAAGTGGCAACCTTCTCTCTGGTGGATTTGAACCTAAAGCCTTTTTTTAAATTATTATTTATCTCTGTACTCCATCTAAGAATATCGGCTGTTATCTATTCCTTTTCCAGCCTTTTCAGGTCTAATGCTCTCTAATATGATGCAAGTAAGTGTATTGTGTGTGTTCAAAGTGGCACTAGAAGTGTAGATGATGTCAGGGATGTCTTCCTATGAATGGCGTGGAAGGAGTTTAGGACCCAGATGCAGGACTGGCAGGGTTCAGGGTTTTAATAACAAAATTAACAAAACAGAAAATCACTGGCAGCATGACCAGGCAGGTGCAAAAGGGTGACCAGGCAGAAACACAGCATGGACAAAAGCAGGAACAAGAAACATCCAAACTGAAACACTGTGCTGAGAACATGCAACAAACAATGATCCGACAAGACTGAGTGAGGGTGAGGGGTATATATACTGAAGGCACCAGGTGACACGAGTGAGACTAACGACAGAGACACAGGTGACTGTGATGACAATTAACCAACGCCAGACAACAGCAGGGATGGGAAAAAGAGACAGAGACAGACAGAGCTGACAGATGACGTGGTTCATGGGAGTCAGCCGTACCATGGGCAGTGTAACAATGACGCGGTTGTCCACCGGATTAAATATTCAGTTCAGATTTACACATGCGGTCACAGTAATGTAAGGTGTATGATTAGCATTCACCGTGAAGAAAATATGGACACATTTTAAAACAAATTGAAGTTTTAATGGTCTTGGAAACCAAAACATGATTTTGTGTTGTCCCTACAATACATATCTATGTGCCAGTTCAACCAGCCTAATCAGGACATGTCTGTGCAATTTTAGTCTCCAAGGCATTTGCCGTGCACGGTTTGTCTTTATCCCCAAAGACTGCTGCCACTCGTGCATTAAAGTTATCTCATGGATCCTGCTCTCTCTCCACTATCTTTTTGGGGGGATTTTTCTATCCAGGTGCCTTTGTTATCAGTCTAAGGCTGTACCTTCCAAAGTCATACACCTAAAGGTTAATCAGTAATACCACGCACAGACGTCTGTTTGTCTGCAGACCCCCACCACTGACCCTGCCCCCTTCCTGTGTCCTTTATCATTTCCTCTCATTCCGTTTAACCTCAAATATCTGCCCAGCATTTACTCCTCAAGCCACTTTTCATTCCAAAGATATTTTACTGTTATAGCCCATCATCACCTGCACAGACGTGACCTGTCCATGCATCAGCTTAATGTCCAGGGGTGTCTTATCAGTGACTATAGCGCAGGTCAAGCTGGGCTGTCTCCCCCTTATCTTCTCTTCAGACTGTGATTATAAAAGACATGCCGTGAATGGTTTCAGTGCAGGGAGAACAGGACGAGACCCAAACCTAACGTGGGCTGATGACTTATAGAGAGCCTTACACTAAGAAGGTCCTTGGTTCAATCACCAGAGGAACCACATACTTGGCGCCTTCTGTTGGCTGTTCTGTTAGTGTTATGGGGTCTAGTTGAGGACTATAGCTGCCAGTGGTATTTAACGTAGGAGACAAATTGTCTATCAATAGTCTTTTTTGGTAAAAAAAAAATACATTTTTGTTGACATTTAGATTAGAAACCGGGTTTAGTTAAAAAAACAGGTTATGATTGAAAATGAAATGATTTCTTCATTTATATAATTTTACATTGTTAATATATTTGCTAAATAATTTTATTATTTTTTCATTATAATTATTTTATTTCAGGAAAATGCATTATAAATATTAATCAACTAGCGATTGCTTTTTTTGGAATGTAATAAACTCGTATCTTAGGGGCCCTATTGTACAGCCAAATCTAATTAAAAATGTATCTGAATTTTATTGAAATTGATGATAAATAAAAAAAACCTCTGCCTCACCCAGGGCTTCTGTCTAGCCCTGGTTGGCCTCATGTTATTCTTAATCACAGGTCTTATCAAGTGTTGAATGTTTCTCATTGGAAATCACACCATGTTGAGTTGCCCATCACCAACTCACAAATAGGTCTTCTGTTACGGAACACCTTGTTTCTGCCAGGGTGTAGGTTCTGGCAACACATCTCAGTCACTTGGCCATGATATGTTGAGGCTCTATATGTGTGTGTGACGCCGGAAAAGAGAGGGGAGTGGAATTAAAAAGGCTTTTCATATAAACACCAGGTCAGTGAATGCATCATTTATTCAGTGTCCAACTCAACCGTTTTGCCCCTGGATTTTCCTCTTTATTGCCTGGCCTTGTTGCCCACTCACACACACACACACACACACACACACACAAACACACACAGAGTGTATGTGTCAGTTTATGAGGTAGAATTTAATCTCTGATACTGTTATCTGTTCCATGGTTCTGGGGGGGATATTTGGAAGACCCACCGCAGCTATGACCTACTTGTGTCAAGGTTGGCTGTTTTTTATTGTGTGTGTGTGTATGTGTGTGTGCTGTGTGCATGTGTTTGTGTGTGAGTGTACTTGAAGCAAACTCTCTGCGGACGTGCGGAGTGTGAGAAGCTGGATGTTTTGACAGCTTTGGAACACAATCAGTCCAATGTTGGGACAGAGTGTGTGTGTGTGTGTAGAGGCTTGTTGGATGGACGGAGAGGTTGGAGGAGTGAAAGCAGGGTCAGTGTAGTTGATATGAGGAGGACGAGGCGATGAGAAGAGATTTGCAGCCACTAATGGCTGACAACAATGATAGTTAGTCAACATATTGTAAACAAGTAAGAATTCAGCGTTGCACTTTTCCCCCCAAGCATTAGTAACAAAAGCACAGTGATGGGGAGAGTCACATTTCATTCATCGTCATCTACTTATCTGTTGCCACTTTTCAAAATAAAACATCATTAAGACTTGGATAATAAATCAAACAAATAATGTGTATTATTTTTTCTTTCTGTGCGGTCCCGTACCTAACGACCCATGGCCCGGACCCGGGGGTTGGGGATCACTGCACTAGACTATGGAACGAATGAAAATTGAATTTGACGAGGATGGGATTCAAACCCACAAGTGAAGAGCTCAGTGGATAAGCAGTCAATTGCCCTAACTTCTCAGCCAGCCATGAAGTCTAAGATAAAGCCATGGATCACCATGAAATTATAATGTTTTCCATGAAGCTTTTGAGGCTTAAACAGATTGTACTTGATGTCAATGACACAACATCTCAAATACTCAGCTTTCTGCTTCATTTAGGGCCCCAGTCTTAGACACTTTTATTCTGGTGACCAAATGCACCTGCCTGGTAATTTGGCAAAAGTACACGGCCACACACGGAGGTCACCATGATAATTGTGTGGTCTTTAAAAGCTAAGACAAATGAGGAGCTCTTGTATTTGTGAGAGTTTTTTGCATGTGTTTAGAACCAAATCGTTCTTTGGTTGCCATTGACCTTGAGTACACGCTGTATCAAACTGAATATTTGTTCTAGCAGCGGGATGCTTCCTTTTGAAGTGGTCATCCCCAGAAATGCTCCCAACTCTTCCTCCCATCTTTCAGGGCTCGTCAGTCTTCCCACGCAGTTAATGAAAGGGTGATGGAGTCTGTCAACAAAACCACACAGTTCTGTTTTTGTACTACTGTAGCTAATGGAGTCCAAACCTCCCCTCGGCCTGTTCTTCCAGAGAGTTTCTCACTACTTCAGTCCCTGGTTACAACAAAAGGGCAGCTTCTCCACATTTTCGTAGCCTCCTCCGTGCCAGTTTTGCTGAATCCCCGCTTTCTCCAGCAGCATTCCAGTCCATCTTTCAAGTTGTTTTATTCTGACCGTGCCAGTCAGGTCAGGGGGCAGTGTTTTCTCAGGACCTACAGACCAGATGGGACAAAGTACATCTTCAGCTGATATCACCAGTATATCTGCTGTGTTCTTTGTCATTGTTCAATCTAAAGATGTCAATCCATATAGTGTTATATGTTCAGGGAGGGGCTGCTGTTTATCATTTGTAATATCTCAGATACTTGAGTTATATTTCCCCTTTCCATGTATCCTCAAGGGGCAAAAAATAAAGGGTGCATTTAAAGCCTTTTTCATTGGATTTAGAAGGGTCAGTACCAAATTCAACCAGTAGATGTCTACAGCCTTCTGTAATCACTAGGGCTTTTGTAACAGGGTCTGTCTGAGTTATTTATAACCAGATTTATTGGACAGTTATTAGTTCACCAGACCAAACAGATAGATAGCCTCCACCTTCCACTTTTCTTATCTTGTCTCTGGGATAAAAGCAAAGGGTTTTTGTCTTTATTATTCAGTCACCTTTAATTTAAACCCACTTAATAGTTTGGCTGACAGGTTCATCTTCAAGTCTTGGCAATAGGGCATAAGACTTTTTTTTTTTATTACAGCTTAACATTCCAGGAATAAATTCCCAGTCAGTCAGATCTTGGAAAAATGCAGAGTATGCCTTACCAATCTCTGGTATGCTTTTTTTTTAAGGCTCATGTATTTCCTTTTGTAGCAATTCATAAGTGTTGCTATGTGGCATCTAGTTGCTATGCCTGAACACCCAGAATAACCGCTGAAGAGAAAATGATCTTTATTGCCAATGAATGATACACACACAGCTACCGCATTATTTAGAAGTACATTGACTAAGAAAAAGATGTATTAATTTATCAGTTTCAGCCGTGACTTGTGGTGTACCGGGGAGGTTGGTCAATTGTGATATGTTTAAGTTAATTCATATTCATTATATAACATTTTTATCAGCTCAGGAAATTTGACTCGTACATTATTCAAAGGGAAACATATACCCAGGGATCCAGAGTTTTTATGCGGGTCTGGTATCACCCCTGTGGGATTCCTTTGTGTTAATCCCTGGTTAGACTTTAAATGCTCCTCTTAACATCTACAATCCTGCCTGTCTTCCATAATACCTGCTGTGTGGGCCGCTAAGCAGCTTCTGTGGGGTTATAATTATGTCGACAAAGTGTTAAAGGGTTTCCTTTCAAATGTAGAAATCGCATGACACAGCATAAATGAAAGCGAGCAACATGCAAGGAACAAGAGTATAATGTAAATTTATTTCTTTTTCCTTTGCCTTTCTTTTTATTAAACCTCTACCGCATGCACGCCAGATGAACATAATGCAAGTACCTTAGACTGGTTTCAGTGTTGTAGGTGGTATGTACTGCATAATGGACATAAATATATCCTCCCTTCAGACAGACAGGACAGGCAGCCAGACAGGCAGACAGACAGACAGACAGACAGACAGACAGACAGACAGACAGATAGATAGATACATGGATAGATAGATAGACAGATAGATGCACAATTATTGTTTGCATGAACCCTGATTGAAATGATGACTGTGTTACACTGTTAATTTTGTGTAAATTTTGGTCTAAATATGAATCTGTGTGGAACATTGCAGTCATAATTGCTACTTTTGTGTCTTATTACACATAACACAATTTACCATGTGTTATTTCGACCACGAGATAAATTAATAGACAGTCTAAACTATCAGTATTTATTATTTTACTATATAAATGCATCATGTCCTCCAAACATTTCAAGTGTAGACTAGACGTCACAAGATAATTTATGGCAAGAAAAACAACCACTTATCTATTTAAGACGAGTCTACGATCAAAAGCCGAACTCCAAATAAAATACGCTTCAATAACAGTCAAATATGTTTAAAATCTTCAATATAACCCAATTCTTTAATGCCGTGTGTCTTTTTCTGCGCTGCAGGCTATTTTTAGAACGTGGGTTTATTTCCGAAGTTACCTGAACATAGCACAAAGCAAATGGGCGGGGCGAAGCGTTGTGCTCGTGACGTAGCGCCGCGCGGGCGTGTTTCTGATTAAATCAGCTGAGAGAAACAACAACAGAGCAGACACAAAGATCTGTGAGCCAGTTATGATCTCACAGCCGAGACTGCGTGAAAATCAGTTGGAGAACCAGCACCAACCACAACAAGAGCAAAGACCCAGAGGTTGTTGAGCTGTAGGATAAAAGTAGACCAGTGAGGAAGGAGCAGAGTAGGAGGAGGAGGAGGAGGAGGATGTGACAGGGCAGCGGAGGTTCCTGCTGCGGAGAGTGTCTGTGTCTGCGCTCTGTCTGAATACAGCAACAAGACGCCGCCACCTGCTCTTTCTTCGCGCCTCCTTGTCCGGTTCGACTGACCGGCGGCACCAACAGCACAGTGGCATGTGGGTCAGCTCCGGAACCGTCGGAAGGTAGGGACGGGAGGTAAGCCTCCTGCAGGAATACTTTAGTTGGTCACATGTTCCTCCATTCACGTCCCCCCTCCCGCCCAGATCTGTGCACAAAGACGCACTGTTTACAAGGTTTTCCAGCCCCCTGGAATCATGGGGGGGCTTCCAGTCTCTGCAGATCCTGCTGACATAATGCGTTTTTAATCCCCTCTTACACATAAGCAGCGTGCGCGCGCGCGCGCGTCTTTGTGCGTTTGAATGTATGTGATGAACCCAGAGGCTCCCAGCATCAGCCCACGTGCTACTGAAGGGTTGTTTAATAAGGGGAGGGGGCAGGAATGAAGGGTTCCTGTCACTGTAGTGTGTGGTTTTTTTTTTTTCAAAGCCCACGCGTGGCACACAGACTGAGGGGGGAGAGTGAGGGGTTGTTGGACTGAGTGTTGTGATCCTGCTGACATAATGCGTTTTTAATCCCCTCTTACACATAAGCAGCGTGCGCGCGCGCGCGCGTCTTTGTGCGTTTGAATGTATGTGATGAACCCAGAGGCTCCCAGCATCAGCCCACGTGCTACTGAAGGGTTGTTTAATAAGGGGAGGGGGCAGGAATGAAGGGTTCCTGTCACTGTAGTGTGTGGTTTTTTTTTTTTCAAAGCCCACGCGTGGCACACAGACTGAGGGGGGGGAGTGAGGGGGTGTTGGACTGAGTGTTGTAGTGCAGAGGATGGGCTTGGCACATTACGCAAGACTGCATCCTCCGGGATGCGCAGAGCTGGTGGTGTCCACCTGCTTTTCACAGCACTGAGATGTGTAAAGATACTGTATGTGGGCAACAGAGCAGAGTGGAATGAGTGCCTGAAAGGAGTGGCTGCAACACTAAAAGCTGTTTATGGAGAATTACAGACGGTTTCTGAAATTATGAATGGACAAGGTGGTTTATGAATGACTGCTGGGAGAGGGAACGCACGCGCAGCGTTTCATTGATGATTGTGGAGATGCTCCAGGGGGGAGAAACACAACTGAGACAAATGGGGTTAAAGGATGCATGGATAACATTTTTAGTTTTAGTTTCTTTTAAGCACTTCTCCGACTTCCACATGTCAAGACACAAGATTAATACAGGAATTTAACCAACAGTCAGATGTCTTTGTTGTCTTGAGCTGTTAAGCCACACCTAAGTAGACGAGTTATACAATTGCACTGATGCAAAGATAATGTTAATATAAATAGACAGCTTTGAAATAGAATACTAGATTGAAGCGATATTGCAGCACAGTGAACATTTTCTCAGATGATCCGTCAATACGGTACACATAATGTGGTACTGTTTTAGCAATGTTTTAATACACAAGTCCTGTAGAGGTCCTGCTGACTGAAACACACAAAATTTGACATTTAAATAACTGTGCATCAACTCTTCCTGTAATCCAGCAATGTCAGATTCACCCAGAGTGTTGGTCAGCTCAATAAAAATGTACCTGAGTTTATTCAGAAGCGAGATGAACACACACACATGCTCTGAACAGTCAGGGTTTGGAACAGGTTCAAGGAACGGAAACAAGAATAGGAAACTGTTGCCATTTTGCTTGAAACAGACACAAAACCAAAGACTTTTCTTTTTTTTATTCCAGAACAGAAATGCTTGTGTTAAAAATAACAGCAAGCAGTAAATACTTTTATTGTGTAGCCTACAATGAAAGTCGTTGGTCTCCTAAAAGCCTACAATGACCTGGTGAGATGTTCACTGACTGAATGGAGAGAGTGGGTGGACCATAAGACTATATGGGGGGGACTGACTACCAACTACTGTCACATCTCAAAGACAACAATAAGAGGTCAATATTTTAGTCTGTCAATATACATGACAAACTAAAATACCCCAGTAACTGTGTGTGTGTTTTGAGTGTGTGCATATATATATATATATATATATAGTCAAAATTTATATCCACATATATATACAGTATAATATATATTATATATATTCATATGTTATATATATTCTTGTGTTAATGACAGACTGTTCAGCTCTGCTCAAGTGTGCGTCAGAGCGATGTCAGAATGAGAAACACCTGATCAATGATGGAGCAATAATTTTCTACCAAGTAGGAGCAATCTTTTTCTCCCGATGGTCAGCTAACACCTGTAAAGTTTTGTCATCTTATTAAGACAATTTAAAATAGTTCTTAAGGCAGTCCACAATGCCATGCCACTTGACTTTGCATCTTGCATGAACACCTGGTATCGGGACTTGAACAATGTCAGGATATGTGAGGAAAGAGTAATTTTGTCATGTATTTATCTGGTAATTTTTGTAACCAGTAGTTGTGTAAACAGCCTGGCTCTCCTTACCTTCATATTGTGTAATCTATTGGTCACTGCCAAACATTTTTAGTAGAAAAATGTCGAAATCCAGCAGGTTGTTTAATTGTGAGCCAAAATGCTTTAATTTGGTCAAAATGAATGGCATTCAAGTAATGGAGGTGAATGTTGATGGATCACAACAGTGCCTACCTGCAGGTGTATTGTCCCAGTTACTCTAGGCTCGATGCCCACTGCTTTGACTGTGTTGACATATTTGAGATAACACAGACCAGCACTGACCCACATAGAAGAGTGCGTCAGTGTTGAATGTTCTGGACGGTACACAAGGCTAATTTAGTTTGCTGCACTTGCAGCTTGAAGTAAATGTCTCGCCTAAATACAGCATAATATAGTATTTATCCTGACACATGCCTGTACATTTCAGATGTCACAGAGAGAAATCCCATCAGCACCGAGCCTGTACTGCAGGAGTCTAGATGTGATGGCCTTTAGCTGAAATGACCTCACTACAGAAGCATTTAAGGGTCACACAGGAGCCTTAGTAAAGCAGAATTCTTTGATGTATAAATGACATCAAAGCAACATAAGGTCAGCCCTTAGTATCAGCTCCGAGCAGCAGAGAACCTTCATCCACAGCTAGTTTTCCTTGGAAGCAGAAAAGAGAACTGGAGACCTGTGTCACCTGGAATTGGTTATGTGATACATTAGGACATAATGATGTCCGTTATATTATTATTGTTCCATTTACTTAAAAAGTTTAATGAAGAAGAGGCCACCAGTGCTCACAGTATGACTGCCTAGAAACCAACTATACACTTTACTGTTGACAGCAGGACAATTAAGTAAGTGCAATGTGTAAAAAAAACAAAACAAAAAACACTTTTGGGTTTTTGGATGAAGGCAGCTGTCTCTACGACTACCACCCAAATCACACTACGCCATAATGTGAGCCTTCCTGCTAGTGGTGAGTCCACAGCAAAGGAAGTAACATAAAGTGGCTTGCAAATTTTTTATCCATCCAAAAGTACGTCCAAATTGGGTTCAGTAAATGCCCTTTGATAGCTGAATGTCCTAATGTTTGAATGCTAAAATCTGTCCATACAACAACTATTAGTTGCACAGTGGGAATAAAAAGAAGAAAAGTTTGAAGTTTGCTGGAAGCCATGTGAGGGACAAAGCAAACGTGGAAGAAGGTGCTCTGGTCATATGAGACTACAGTTGAACTTTTGGGTTAAATGAAGAGGGATACTTTACATGTGGTGTACAATGCACATGACTCTGAACCCACCATGGTGGCAGCATCATGCTCTGGGGGTTCTTCAGCAGGGACAGGGAACATGGTTCAGTCAAAGTCCAGACCTAAAACCAATCTTAAATTTGAAAACTTGTTCACAAATGATTTTCATCTAATCTGACTGAGCTTGAGTTGTTTGGCAAATATTTCAGACTCTCAAAGTGCTGAGAAAGTAGGGAGAATAGTATTAATTCAGTATTTTGGTTGTAAAAATAACATGAAAATCATAGATATTCTTTCTACTCCACAATTGTATGCCACTTTGTCTTGTTTAAAATGTAATTCTGTTTTTGGTCAAGAGGTATAAATACCTTTGCAAACCACTGTGACTCTAGAATCCTCTCATGAGATTTATATTATAGTATTTTTTTGTATTGGTTTATATTTTGTGGTGTAAATTGACTTTATGCTCTAAAATTGCAAAAAGACTTGACCCATAAGTGGGTGAAGTTAGTGGTCAAGAAAGGTAGTGGGAGAACATGGCCAGAGGAATAGCTCTAAAAGCTGTTAAAAATCCAACCAAATATTGTGGGAAAAAGTCTTATCACAGTAAGTTAAAAAAGTGATAAAATAAATCATTGTAGTTTGATGAAATAGTGCAGGAACTCAGGGCATTAACGATTGGTCCCATGGTTACTGAGCTTTATTGCAGAAGAGGAGACCAGACTGCTGCGACGCTCAGTAAAACCCACTTATGAAAGTGCTATAGATGCGCTCGTATCTGTGGCTTCAGGCTGCACTGTTCACACCGGCCTCATCTGCGGTGGCTCAGGCAAGTACGTGCAGCCACGCACGGGTTTACACGCATGTCAGAGCAAGTGTGTGTGCGTAAGAGTCTGAGGCCCTACTGTCATCCAGAGAGTAGAGCAGACCAGGTTATGTAACGAGTCTGTGCCAGCTGTGCCTGTGGCAGGGACTGTCTCAGACACAGAGAATAATTAGATGTAGTTGTTTTTAATAAGTACACATAAGCTGCAGTCAAGCCTATTTTTATTGTAAACTATACGTACATAGTGTGTGTAGAAAATGAGGTCAGGGGCCCGGGAGAGAAGGTGTGTTCCAAGAATAGTCCAATGAAAGTGTCGAGACTGTGGCTGCTGTCAATAGGTTTTTATTTCATAACAGGACCAAATGAGACTAAGGAAGGACAAAGTGGATTTTGAAGGATTAGCTTGTAATTTCCATGTAATTTCAAATCATGTATACTATATCACCAAAGCAGATGATGAAAAGATTTGCCAGTTTTCCCCTACAAGGGTCCGACACTGAGCACCGCTGATCCGTGGTGCTGTACACCTTCAACATTGGTGGGATGATTAGATTTAACATTACGATTAATTTTTGTACGCTTGTCTGTTGGTCAGGGGGCAGCGGTCTCCATGACTGCAAGGCAAATCATACTTCATCCCACTGGAAATATTAGGATTCCTTTTTTTATAAAACACAAAAACAAATTTAATCCACAATTTCACCTGAATACACACCAGTGCCTCCTGAACATTTCTGCAGCCCATCGGAAGACAAAACCACCCATGCGATCTTGTCCAGGAGATGCACCCAGGAGTGTATTTGTCTTTTTCTTATTTTTTTTGCAAAATTTGTGCTCAAAACTAAATTTTAAACAGCGCCAGGAGCTACATGGTGACAGAAAGCTGCCTGACTTCTCCTTATTGAACCCCTCAATGGCCTTAAAGCAGAGTCATACTGAGACCAGCTCTGTTAGAATAATGCATGAGTTCTTTTGTCTGACTGCTGATCCTGCGACCAGTACACACACACACACGGACACACAATCTTGCTGTCACAGTCCATGACTTTACACATCAAAGCAGAAAGGGTTGAGGTTTTCAGATTCCGGTCACAGCGTTCCTGTCACTCTGGCATCGCTGACACCTGTCGATATGTCACCGTACGAGAGACCAACACAAGAACACACTCGGACACTTTGCATGGATTTTTAGTGTCCTTCTGTTGTGCATTTGAGAAGACAACTCCGGTTGGCACACAGAGTCTAGACGTCTGTGTACAGTTCACCATAGGTTGTTTGGCTAAAAACGAAACCCGAGCTGAGCGGCTTTTCGCTGCTGCTCCTCCTGTCTGTGCACCTCCTGGCATCCATCCCTCCCTTTTTTAGTTTTAGCGTCTTCCAAAATTGCAGTTTAAAAAAAAATTCCTCATGGCTCAGAATGTAAGATCTGTGATCTGTGAAAGCTGCACGAGGCTGTTGTGAAATCCTATAAGAGCAGCAGCAGGGTTGACCTGTGCGGTGAGGTGTGTGATAATGTGATAGCTGATATAAAGTACAGCCTCAGAGCGGGGACCGGGCCGGGGAGGAGGGTGATATCTGGAAATGCCCACTTTCCTTGATCCCCCTGGGAAAACGTTGGCTGCACGTCCGCCACCAATGTTAACGCCTGGTTACATCACCGCTTGCATCATTCCATGCCTTACAGACTGGCCTTAAGCCTATTACCACATGCACATTCACATGCACTCATATGTCATGTTGACCCTGAGGCAGTAGTAGAAAAATCTTTAGCCCTGCACTGGTCTGTTTGCTGAGTTATCTGTTCATTCAGAGTGTGGTTTACAATTCCATGTTTATGAATCAATACAATCAATGCCAATTTTAATCAGTTAAATGTAAAGTCTTGGCTCTGTTAGAGCCAAGACTTTTTTTTTTTGCTCAGACCCCAAGCAAACACATGGACAACATCAACAAATAACAAATTTGTTTTGTTTTGTAACAAATTACAAAACTGTTGCAGTTGCAGTATATATATATATATATATATATATACTCTGTGACTCTGTGTGATTTTGAGTTTATTGTTGTTGTCTTCACTGAGAAAATATTTTCTAATCAAATATAGTTGCATTATTGATGATGGAATCCTACCCATTCTATTGTTCAGTTCTTTTGTTCATATGTGTATGGATCAAGTGAAAGTAATAGCCAGTTGGGGCGGACTGGTTCTGGTCCCCAGCCCAGAGTTTGGGAAACTGTGCTGTAGACCAGTGCAGACAAACTTCACTAGACTTTTTAACTGATGGAAGACATGGGGTTAAAAAAGCAAGAGTCTTTGAGCATGTTTGTCCATTCCATAAACATCCTCTGCTTTAGATGGTTTGAGTGATTGAGTTAAGTCTTTGGCCTCAGTAGTATTTGTATTATTAAAGGATTGTGACAATGCACAGTATTCCTTACTTTATTTCGTTGTAAATTTATCAGAAATTGGAGACACAGACTCAAAGAAGTAGTTGTTAAAAGAGTTTACTATCATTTGAGGCTCTGTCAGGAGGTTTCCTTTTAATTGAATTTGCATTGGTTTTGTTTTATTTTGGGAATCACCCAATAGTTTTCTGATAAAATTTCAGATTTTCTTAGGATTCCCCTGTGCACTATTTAAAGCAGTGATGCATAAGTCAGTTTTAGATTTTCTTTTTTTTTTTTTTTTTATCGCTACCCTTTTTCTCAATTAAATAAATTGGTGTCTGTTATGTCCCAGTGTGAAGTGTAATATCACAGAGGTCTGGTCTAGAGTGATGGAATCTCAATGTTCCCAGTAGAACGTTCAGCTTTGTGCTACATTAGATTGTAAGTATTTTTCATGCTAGATCAGACAGACGACTTCATACCGTCATCAGTGACTGGGCTTGTTCTCAGTGTCTGGTATTTCATATCAAACAAGTGAATAACACTTTTGTTGGGTCGTAGTGTAAAACACTTTAAGAGAAACCCAGATTCCGAGTCTTGTTTCTCAGCCTTAGTTATTTTCGACTTTCTTCTTGTATAATACTGAAGTAGAAAGTGCCCCAAACTAAAAATACTCCTCCCTCTTGTGCTGTCTACACTACACACTGTGGTTCCTCTTTACTGCTTCAACAGCTGCCCTTACGTTGGGCAAACATGGTTTATGGCTCCTTCTATCTCTCCTCTCCACCTGCAGTACGTGAGTCTCAGAGTGTCAGAGGCAGATATGGAGCAAGGGCAGAAAAGTAGAATTTATAACTCTGGAAGTCGATACCTGTCTCTTACTCTCTTTTCTTTGACAGACATGTCTCAGGGAGACCAAGGCAGACCGGCTCTGCTGTGCTGTAGAGGAGCAGCTACATGCATTTGTTTAATTTAGGGATTGTGTCTCATTGGAAGGTCGGATACAGTAACAGGTAAGGCTGAGCCTGACTTGGGGTGAGGGAGGTCGAAGATGATCAGGTCAGGAGAGCATTCAAGGATCATGTGTCCGGTGAATAGATGTGTCCATTTTTAGCTGCTGTCGCCTGTTGCTGCTGCAGCGGCGGCGTCCACGTCAGTGGACCGATAAACTGAAACTGGTCTTCATAATAGTTTCATCGAGTCTATATTTAGAGGCACAGGGTAGAGAGGACAGATGGACTAATTAACCACAGGTTGATCCCACTGTGTATGTGTGTGTAGGCTGGTTATGTAATGAGGCAAATTCTTCCGGTGACTTTTTTTTTTTTTTTTTTTTTTTAGAATACTTTTACAAGTGTTTCATGTCTGTAAGCTGTTTATGCAAGAGGAGTTTCTCATAAGCCTTTTTCAACATTGTTTGTTTGCAAAAAAAAAAAAGGAAGTGGGTTAAGCTGCCTAATGGGCATAAACCCCCTCCTTTGTCATACAACATATTAGCTAGTCAGACATGCAAGCATACATATAGTTAACAATGCATTTACGTAATTCAAGATAGTTTTACGTATTATTAAAAACCAGCCACTAGGGAGCAAAAGACAGTGTTTTTATAGTGCCTGTCTCAGGTCTGGAAAATCGGTGTACGGCAGGGCTCTCAAACTTGCGGCCCGTGGGCCATTTGTGGCCCGTAGAGCAATATTTTGTGGCCCCCACCTTGATGTGAAAGTTGAATATTAGCGGGACCACAAGATTTCTAGAAGGATTCTATTGCAAGTCAAGGCTAAAAAATGGTTTTGTTGGATGCACTCAGTGGTAGTTACTGCTGTGGATGAATGTGAGTATTACAAGACTGGTCTGAAGTGTTGTATTACAGTGGTAAACTGTTTTTTTAAATTTCGTTTTCACCTTTTTTTTTTCTTCTATATTGAACATTAATAGCTAATGTGGCCCTTCGGCGATATGACAGTAGGGGTTGTGGCCCTCATCTGAGTCTGAGGCCGCTGTTGTACAGTGGGCCTTTAGCCAAAAGAATTAAATGAATCACGAGAAAAAAAAAAAAAAAAAAAACATATCCAACCTGGATGGATCAGTGCCCGGGCTAATGACCATCAACAATGCTTTCGATCTACAGCATACTGGTGGAAACAGGCTACTGTGGACAAAGAGGAAACGAAAAGAGTTTGGTTTGGATTAGTGTTGCTTTGTTAATTTACTCATTCATTCATTGATCATTTTCCCCATTGCTGGGTGTCAGGGTCAGCTGGTGCCACCAAAACCTCACTGTTCCAAATTGTGAGCCTTCCTGTGGGTGGTGAGCCCACTGGAAGTTATGTGGGTCAGGACGGTGCTATGATCAGAGCATCTCAGTGGCAGCCTGGCAGATGGTGGATTAGAACCTGCAGCCTTGCAAACCTAAGTCCTCTTCCTTAAGCACTAGGCCACAACTGTTGACGTTAATTTACTCGTATTTTGATATAGGGTTAAGAGTTAGAACAGGCAGTGGGAACTAACTAAAATTTGCCCCCAGGTAGGAGTCAAGATCAGATTAAGTATTTGTGTGATGATAAATGATGTGTCAAAGTCTTGAATAACGCCTTTTTAAGCTATATAACCTGGAAATTCTAGCATCGCAGGGAAAATACAGAATTATAAAGGCAATAGACGTAAATGAATAGTATGATGTGGACAAGTTTGGCGGATTAAATATCCCAGTGGGCCACATCCGGCCCCCCAGCCTTAGCTTGCATCTTCTAGATAAAAAGATGCCGGGGAACAGGATGAGTCGGCGATTAGGAGCAAGGAAGGCGATAAGTGGACATTGAGCTCAAGGACATTGAGCTTTTCCCTGCAGCTACAGAAATAGCCCTGCAGCCTCTTCTTCTCCTCAGCCTGTGAACCATGTGTTCCACTGAGGAGTTTGGCACCGGCCCCTAAACACTGGTGGTTATTGCTGCTCAACATCACAGACTTAACGAAGCTCGTCTACCCAGGGCACGGGAAACATCTCCAGCAATTGCTTTTACTGTCAGGATGCCCTGTGAAATATCACACCCGGGTCTGATTAGACTTTTAATGTAATTTCATTTTGTCCTGTTCTCGTCCACTCACCCTCAGTGTTCCTCCCTCCCCGGCTCACTCTCCACTCTTCTCTCCTGTTCTCCAGGGCCCTCTCCATGGATATAGACACTGACTATGAGCGGCCCAATGTGGAAACCATTAAATGTGTGGTGGTTGGGGATAATGCAGTAGGCAAGACCAGGCTAATCTGTGCCCGGGCCTGCAATGCCACCCTCACACAGTATCAGCTGCTCGCCACCCACGTGCCAACAGTCTGGGCCATCGACCAGTACCGAGTATGCCAGGAGGTGGGCATGCAAACACAAATACACACACAGACAAGATAACTGGGGTGTGAAGAGAGCCATTTAAAGACTAACTTGGATTCCTTTTAAAAATGTGGAACTAAAGGGAAGTTTGTTCAAGGGGCGTTACATAACCTTGTTCAAAATTTTTATTTTTAGTATATGCATGGTATAAAACATCTAAGTAACACAGGGATCTCACGTTGGTTAATATCGTTTTAAAACATAATGTTGTTTTCTTTTTTATTGTAGTTTTTTTTTATTTTTTATTAGTATTGGGCATGTGGTTCCTATGACAATCGAACACAGGAGTGTCTGACAAAGCAGACATGCTCACCACTACACCATGGAACCAAGTCATGCAAAGAGAATGAATGCAAAAAAAAATGCTGAAAGTATAAAAAAATACTAAAATATATACTTAAAATAAAAATACTAAAATATATACTTAAAACTCTGAGAATAACACTTCAAAATTATTAAACATAACTATACATATTCTGCTGTATCTTGTCTTGATGTAATTAAGATTTAATAACAAGTTTGTACATTTCCCTTTTGGGAGGAAGTTTTTCATTTTATTTTATTTTATTAGTCTGTTACACGATAAACAGACTTAACCTAAAGTGTGGCCGCTACGGTTTATTTCATACACTTGTTAAAAATCTCTACCTGAATTTTACATAAAACTGAATGTGTTGCTAATGAGGCTAATGTGTCTTTGTTGCAGGTGTTGGAAAGATCACGTGATGTAGTGGATGAGGTCAGTGTGTCCCTCAGGTTATGGGACACATTTGGGGATCATCACAAAGACAGACGTTTCGCCTATGGCAGGTGAACACACACACTTCTACCCAGAAAGAGACTGTGGGAGTCCAAACCTACTTAGTGACCTAATAACACACTTGCGAGTGGATCACAGTGTTAACTACCTTGTTGCAACACAATCTCAACACAGTTACATCAGCCAAGACAATGTTCTCCAGTGTTGCTTGTACAGTTAGTCAGATATTGACACAATTCCTTTGGGACAATTAGCCATAATTGGCCTGTGTGGATGTAAATAAACTCTTAACTAATCGTCCACACCCACGTGAAGTGGAAACTTTTCAGAGAATTGCAGTGTCATCTCTCCCTGCATTAGTCAAGGTTTTACCTGATCTTCCCTTCTCCAATTCAATTTGTCTGAGTCATAAAGTCACCAAAACTACGGTGGATCCACCAGACACAAGGTCCTCGACATAAGATTTTTTTTTTCTCGGTATTCTTGTGATACAAGAGAACATCTTGCTGTCAATCATTAAGAGCGGTCCTGTCTCTATCTGTATCTCTATTTATCCATTTTTTCTATCAAGTATATAAAATGATCATTTCTATTTTTATCAATATCATCAATATATTTGATTATATTCACAGATATGGAAATGACTCAATCAGGCACATTTTAATGCCTGGTCCAACTAAAGGTATATTACCTGAAAAACTCGAAGTCATTTTAGTTCCAATCAACAAAATGGTGGAAAATGGCTAGATATCAGCTCTGAAACTCTCTTTCTTGTTGTAATCATTATATTTGTTCTATCAAAGGTACCATTTATGCTACCAGGCATTTAAATGAACAAGAAACTGAGGAAAAATAGAATGGTCTAATAAATATTTCCATTTTCAACTGTATATTTTATGTTTACGTTGGGTCATGGAAGGCAGAATGGACAGAAACATTTGGCGTTACTGAAATAAAATAAAATATAAATCAAAGTTTTTATAGTCATAAATGATTTTGGTTAATTGTAGTTATTTAAGCCTATGTTGGAGTTGTTGGAGCTGGTTCTGGGGCAGTGGTGGCCTAGTGGTTAAAGAGGTTCCAGGTTCGAATCTACTACCTGCCAGGTTACCACTGAGCATGGCACTGTCCCCACTCACGTAGTGGTGTGGCTCACCATGACAAGGAGTTTGCTCTTCATCCTGTAAAAAAAAAAAATGGAACTTTAAAAATGCCATTTTTATCTGATAACAAACAGAACTAACCCACACAGAGAAACAGACAAACTCTATTTTTTACTAAATGGATTGAGAGCTTGAAGCTGCCAACACCATTTAAAAAAAACTCGAGTATAGGCAGATTGATTTTTATTTTATTAGGATTATAAGGGATTCCTCAGGAATAATTTAATCATGTCCCATCACCAAGGCCTATGTAAATTCCTTATTTTTCTGTGACAATATGTTTTTTATCTTATGTATCACCTACATAACACATGCATGTATATCCATGCAAACACAGTTTACCACAGTGCAGAGGTTTTATAAAGCTTGTGCTGATGCATAACAGAACGTGTCAGACTGTGGTCTGTTCTGCAGATCTGTCAGGGTGACGGATTGAGCATTTGTCTGTTCCTATCAGCTCATTTTTTCTCGTCTTAGTCATGTTATTCCACCCTGTCAGTGTGTGTGTGTGTGTGTGTGTGTGCATGTGTGCAGTTCTGCACTTCTGTTTATGTGCGTGTTTTGATATGTAAGTGTGTGGGTGCCAGGCCTCATGGCCTGCATGCTTCGTCAGCCTGCAGTCAGCTGATAAAGAAACAGTGCCAGCTCAGCGGTTCGCTGCACGCCTGCGTCTCTGGAGTCTGCAAGTCCAGACACCAACCTCTGCTTCTTCCTTTCCCCGCCTTGTTCGTCCACCCTCCGAACCTGACCTGTTAGCTTCTGGCTTGCTCATGAGGACCCTCCTCCTGACCTGAAATGACTGCCCTCCACCCCATCTCACTCACTACCCTCTAGTGAACTTCTGTGTTTTGTCCTCGTCACACCTTCTGTTGCTTTGTCACCTTCTGTTGATATCAAAACTCAAAACATCACCCTGTCAGACAATACCGAGAATGTCACATGCTTTGTTGGCAGCGGAAAAATCAGGCAATGGAAATATTTGCATCCTGGAGAGACCTTACCTGAGCCAACCTCAGGATATCTTATCAACAATTAGCGGAAACATATTATTTTTTAAGTGTATGATAAACAGTCTTTTACTGTCTTCTGTCCTGTGGACTTCTTTATTAGCACACTATCAGTTTTTACTGTTTGTAGCTGAGCCAGTGATTGATGAAGTCCTGTCCCTAGACTGTGCAACTGTCAGGTAATAAATATTACATAAAAGAACAGACCTATTGATGACTTCATTTGCAAGTCTACGACAGATTACTCAGATGGTTATATATACACATTGGGATATTTTTGGACGCCTCCAAAAAATGTCATAGATTTGAACTTGGAATCTTCCAGACCCCAGTCCGGTTCCTTAACAATTAGATGTAATGCTAAACATGTTTAAAAGTGTTAAAGAGTTAAAAAGAAAAGGTGACGACGACCTTGTGTATGGACCAGGAAATGTCTCGACAGACTTGGTCAGCCTGGTCTGTCAATTCTGCCAGGCTGTCCCCTGCCGGTTCAATCCTCTCTACCTATGTCCTCCCATATGGGGTGATTTGGTAGTTCGGGGGAATCATGGGCAAATCATCAGGACCTCAAACATGTTTGATTTTCACATTATTCATCTTTAGGAGGCAATGGTGAGTTTATAATCTCTAGTTGAAACCCTGTGTTCACTGCACGACTCAAGAAGACAATTGGGCCTGAGCAGCTGTGACCACAGACTGATGATTGCTGTCATTAACCTTTGCTCTCCAAAAATTAGATACAAAATGAATGAATGATTTCATCTACATTTTATACTAATATTGGTTTTAATGACCTTTTGCAAATGCAGTAAAGCTCATACTGCGTAACGAGATATATTTTCGTATACACCTACTTCAATAACAAATATAAAAATGTCCATTGAGTTTCCAGGAGCTACTTGTCAATTTTATGCAACAGCTACAATTTACAAAGGTTTTAACATCAAGACAATCTTGACACTATAATAAAAAACTGTCCTTGGGTATAAAATATCTGCAGCAACGTCAGAAAATCAAACTTAGTATTCAATAAGGGGCCAAAATATGATTAATTCATTCTTATATGAACATGAACAGTTGAATTTTCAACTTGTGGCTCCATTTCAATCATTCATCTTCATCTACTTGTCCGTTGTTGGGTGTCAGAGGCAGCAGTCTCCATGACTGCCACCACGAATGACACACTGCGCTATACTGTTAGCCTTTCTGTGGATGGTGAGCCCAATGAAAGCTACTGTATGTGGGTCGGGACGTTGCTAAGCTCAGAGCACCTCAGTGGCAACCTGGCAGCTGGTGGATTCAAACCTGAATCCCTGTGGAGCAAGTCCACTTTCTTAACCGATAGGCCAACACTGTTGCCCAATTCAATCAAAAATATATAACTATATCACCAATTTCCGCTCTCCAGTAATATATATATAATATATAATATATATATATATATATATACAGCACTACTTCATTTGTTGACATATTTGTATGGTTGTTTACATTGTTAGAGTTACAGCAAAATGACCCCCAAAATGCTGTGATCCATACATTGGCACCACAAGAGTGAATACATAACATGACCACAAGTAGACTAACGCATGTAAATGATCCCTTGTCTAAGTGCTAACAGGAATTTCCTGAACGTCTGTGCAGGCTCCTGTTTGTGTGTGTATGTGTGTGTGTGTGTGAGAGAGCAGTGATGTAATGCTTTGGTGTACATTATGGCCAAAGGCATGGGAGCTCCTCAGGGATTACATCAGCGAAAGTTAAAGATAAGACTATTTAAACCTACAATGTAGTACATTGTTGCATCCTCTCTATGTTTCCTTGTTTGTCTACTTGATTTGAGCCCATAACAGTGTTAAACCCTGCAGGCAAACAGACGGGGCAAATGTTTTTAAAATGTAATGTAGTTAGTAGGTCATATTTACTGCAGTATTCTGCCAGCGGGGAAATAAAAGCAGCTTTAAAACGTGACATTGTGCGTCATGCAGCGTATATTAATTAACACTGTGTCTCTTGTTAGGACTGATCCTGATGCTGTTATCAAAATATAGGTTGGTTTTTTTTTTTGTTTTTTTTGACAATTCAGCATTCTACATAGAGAAAGGCATGTCAAAAAATACCAACAGGCTCGTGCGTCATCATGCTGAAATATTAACACCATGGAGCCAGTGTACAGTATGTGTTCCCTACTCAAACATGGCGCCATGAAAGGATACTTGGACTGATGACTGTAGAAGACGTTTGACTCCTGTAGCAAGAACTGATTTGGATAAAAGAGGCTGCCATTTGTATTTTAATGTAATTTAATATATAATGTTGTGTAAATAAAGCCTAGGCTTTGGCCCAGAGGCAATGTCTCTGTCTTTGGAGTGAAACTCTAGGGTTCACGTCCTGGGCATGTTTGAATCCCAGTTAGGGCGCTTGATTTCCTGTGGGCTCACCACCTGCAGTAAGACATGGTGCCGTGCAATGTTATTTGGGTGGCAGTTGTGGAGACTACTGCTCCAGCGATCCAGTAATGGATAAGCGGATGAAAATGTATTGTTGAAAAATGTAAATAAAGATGAGGAGGGGAAAGATTTTTGTATATATATATTTCCTATATACCTTTTTGGTGCTTGTATTGAATTTAATCGATTTTTTTTTAGATGGTCAACTACTTTGGTACATTCCTAATTAATGGGATACATAAAAAAACGGAAAATTTATGGTGATCTCAAATTGGAGACAATATCATCATTACCAATGACATTCCTTTGCCATTTTACAACAGATTTTTTTTTAATCTCAAATATCAAAGCTGACTTTTTACGACACTAATGAACACCAAGAATGTCTCCAGTTGAATGATTCTCTGGAGTTTTTATTTACTCCAACAGTTGGTGAGAACAGAGGATACATTTGTTCAGTTAGGCAGACATAAAATGTGACTTAGGAAGTCACCAAAGTTATTCTCTAAGTAACATTCTCCTTTGCTCTTCCGTAGATCTGACGTTGTGGTGCTTTGCTTCTCTCTGGCCAATCCCAACTCTCTGCGCCATGTCCGCACCATGTGGTTCCCGGAAATCAAACACTTCTGTCCCCGGACGCCCATCATCCTGGTCGGCTGCCAGCTGGATCTGCGCTATGCTGACCTCGATGCAGTGAACCGTGCGCGACGGCCCTTAGCCAAGTGAGACACCAGGGAGTTTTATAAAAGCCCATCTCTGTGTTCACTTTTTTTTGCATCTGGGGTTTGTTCTATTTTTCATTGGAAAACAATACATGTCACGGTCTACTTCTCACCAACAGACCAATCAAACCAACTGACATCCTTCCTCCAGAGAAAGGACACGAGGTGGCCAAAGAACTTGGCATACCTTACTACGAGACCAGCATCGTGGCCCAGTTTGGAGTAAAAGACGTCTTTGACAATGCCATCAGAGCCGCCCTGATTTCTCGTCGGCACCTTCAGTTCTGGAAGTCCCATCTCAAGAAGGTCCAGAGGCCCCTGCTGCAGGCACCCTTCTTGCCTCCTCGTCCACCACGCCCCATCGTGGGCATCCCGGATCCTCCTCCCACGGACGGCAAGGGCCCGGACTCTCTTTTCTGCCAACCACTGTGTGCAGATGTTCTTTTCCTCTTGCAGCATGGCAATACCCGCGTCTTTGCGCACAAAGTCTACTTGGCCACATCCTGCTCCAAGTTTTATGATCTCTTCACCCTTGATCTCAGTGGGTCAAGTGCAGTGCCACATGGGGAGGAGCAGGACAGCAAAGACAACATGGAGGATACGGAGGAAGATGAGCAGAGCAGGAGAGGAGCCAAGGAGCAGGCAGGGCGTACTAAGAGCCTGGACACTGACAAAGATGGAGTCGATGGTGTGGTCCGTGGGCTGAACAGACCACAGATGCACCAGCAGGGCTCTTTGAGGACTTCCCAGAGTGATAATGCACTCCCGTCTCGAGCTCACTACACCCTGGGAGCTCAGGGGACCAGTCGGACGCTGTCGGGATGGGGGAGAGGTTTTCTGAGTGTGTGCTTGGAGCATGTTGATGATCCGAGGACTGGAAGACAACGGCTGATGACCGTGGTGGTCATGGACGCTCTTATTCAAGAGGAGCCGTTTAAGGTAAAGCAGTTCCTTAAACTGTATTTATATATTATGAATAAGTACTGTACATTATGACATGATTTGCAATTTGCACAATGAAACATTCCATATATATTTGATACCTGTATCATACATATGTACTGTGTATATATATATAAATATATATACTGTATATTTTGTGTGTATATATGTATGTATGTATATATATATATATATACACACACATATGTGTGTATATATATATATATATATATACACACATATATGTGTGTATATATGTGTATATATATATGCATATATATGTGTGTGAGTATATATACTGTGTTTTTCAGATTATATATCATTTTGCCATCCTCTTGCCATATTTACTCAAATGGTACATATATTTTAAATTATTTAATTTTGCAGTGTGCTCAGCACCCACAGGTAGACTCACATTAAGGTGTAGTGTGATTTGGGTGGAGGCTCCTCCCCCTAAGACACCTTTTATGTACCACTAAAAAATTTATTTTTTTAACTCAATTCAACTTTTTATTTGTTTATGATGCCAAATTATAACAGCCCTTATCCCAAGGGACTTTACAAACAATTAGGCATAAAAACAAGATGCAGTAAAAAGAAAAAAAAAATGGAAAGTACCCCCTGCCCTTACAGATCGGAACGACTCCCAAAAAAACCCAGACAGGGGAAAAAAGGAAGAAACTTCAGTGTGATTGTCAGTGGAGGGGAATTAAATATATCTACACAGTTTTTACTGCATTTGTTTCACACTGACAGCTGCTAGAGCGCACCGGTGTGACTTATACTCTGGAAGAACTTATAGTTTGGAAAATATGGGACTTTTTATAATAATTGACAAAATATACAAAACTATTTTAACAAAATTAACTTTATAAAAAATCCTCAATCACTGGCCTGATCCTACCCCTTGCAGAACATATACCCAGAACCCCAGTTCCATTTAATTTTTTGCCTTTGTGCAATTCTGTTCAAATTCGTAGGTCAATCTTATTCAAAATAACTAACTTAATGGAACTTGGAGTTCAAACTGTTGTTGACTCACCTTCAGGCGGTGCTTCAGTACTTGTACACGGGCCATCTGGATGAAGGCCGCGGAGATCTGATGCAGGTGGCCACCATAGCGGAGCTACTGGAGGTGTTTGACCTGCGGATGATGGTGGCCAACGTTCTGAACCGAGAGAGCTTCATGAACCAGGAGATCACCAAGGCCTTCCACGTGCGCAGAGCCAATCGCATCAAGGAGTGTCTCAGTAAAGGCACATTTGCTGGTAAACAAACAAACAAACAAACAAACTGTCCAAAGACCAAACACTAAGCATCTAATAACATGTGTTCTGGGGTGGTTTTCATTTCACTGTTGCATACATGTGCTGACATGTATGCAACAGTATCTGTTTGGGTGTTGTATCTGACAATAATGTCATGTTGACGTTTCATTCTATTCACTGGAGTTTTCCTCTAAAAATGTAAACTCTGTCTACATTTGCTCATGTTGAATCTCTATAATGTTTTCTTTAAAAAAAAAAAACCCTTCATGTTGTGTTGTGTGTCTTTCCCTAAAACCCCTTGAAAGTCATCACAGGGTCTCGATGACTGACTGTTTGGTTGTTGCCTGATCGTCCCTCCTGTGTCCCTCCTGTGTCTCTCCTGTTTGCCGCCTGTGTTTGTGTGGTGATGTCTCTCTCTCTCTCTCTCCCTCTCTCTGTGGTTTGCATGGTCTGACAGCATTTGCAGCTGGACATCTGCTGTCTCCAGACAAGGCCTGTCTCACCTCAAATATTTTCACCACTGACAGTAGTCTGTTCTCATCATGTTGGACTGTTTCTGCAGAAAGTTTTTGTCAGACAGTGTCAGGGAAAAATAAACTACTGCAGTTCTACTGGTGAAATACTAAATGCCTACACTAAGAACTGTCATAACTTTAGACAATTACAATATTAATAATAATGTATAAATATAACCATGTGTTATTGTGTTGACTCGATTATTTCTAAAGCTGTAGACCAGAGTCTACTTCAGGACTTACAGCCTTGATCTCCAACCCTGCTCTCCTTCCTGTACTCTTTCTGTCCATTTATCTCTCTGTCTGTCTGTCTGTCTGTCTGTCTACCTGTGTCTCTGTCTTTCTGTGTTCTTGTCTGGCCTTGTGGCCTTTTGTCTGCCTTTGTGCGTGCGTGTGTGTGTGTGTTTGGATGGGTGGGTGTCTGCCTTGTCTGTCTTTCCCCCCTCTGTAGCCCGGGCTTCTGTTGGGCACTCCACCAGATGACTGCTCTTTTCCCACCCCGGTTTTAGATGTGGTGTTCCGTCTGGATGACGGCTGCCTGCCGGCCCACAAGCCCTTGCTCATCTCGAGCTGTGACTGGATGGCCGCCATGTTCCGGGGCTCTTTTATGGAAAGCTATGTTGAAGAGGTGAATGCATTAAAATTTGCCATTACAAGTTCTGTTTAATCAAGGTTAGTCCTTGAGCAGAGGTTTTTAATTTTAATACATATAAAAGTTTTTCCAATTATATTTTCCACTGACGTTCATTTGTTTTATAGTGTTTTCATGACTTTAAGCGGGTGAAATATTTCAGCCTACCACCTGACATTATCTGACAAATCTGCTGCTTGACTGGTTCCAGGAAACTGTGGCTTTCCTATGTGACTTTGAACACACACACATGTTATACTTACACCTTTTTTTCTGCTCTGGTTAAAGTTTATATACTAACTTCCTGTTTGTTTGTTTTTTGTTTGTGTGTTTCTCCTGGCCTATGTTTAAATGAACAGATGCAGTAACAACAAGTTTCATGTTTTGTTTTGGACTGAATATATTTTATTTGACTTGTAGCCATTTTTGGCAGCCTTAACATGAGCTCCACACCAGCAAATATCTTTGGTTAATTTTCATTCAATGTGTCTACATACAAAGAAAAATCTGTGATATAACTTCTAGAGCTTGTTGCTCTAGAGCACAGGTGTCAAACTCTGGCCCTGGGGCCAAATCTCGCCCGCAGTGTAATTATTTTTGGCCCGTAAAATCAGATGTGTTCTATAGTTGGCTGAAGACCTTACATACCCACAGAATGCGTTATATTAATAATAAAATAATAATAAATAATAAAATAAATAAAATAATAAAATAATCATAGTTCTGTAAAGAAGGATTTACATTGAAAAATGATCTGAAAAGACAACAAAGAGACCAAATAAGAAAGAAATACCATTTCTTTTTATTACAATTTCTCATGTGTGTGTCTAATACTTCAGTGTATCCACATGGAAAAACACTATTTCATATCCGGAGAGAAGGGAAAACATGCACTTTTTTTGTTAAGTTCTCAATATATATTGAGTTTGGCAGTGACTTCATGCCAGTTTTCAATTCTGGCTTGTAAAATTGAGTTTGAAACCCCTGCTCTGGATTTTTCAGTAAGCTCTGGAGAGAATCCCCTTTCAGGTCAGCTTCCCTCAAGTGCCGGCTCTGGTTACTTTGGGTTTAAACCTTCAGGTCCAGCTTCTTGTTGCACTCTAGTCACTGCGGGTTTAAGGCCTGTTCAGCCCAGTTACTCCAGCCAGGGGAGGAAGTTCACTTCTCTTTGCATTGATGCTTACTGGACTGTGTGTCAGAACCAGATCCCCTGAGCTACGGTTACCTTCAACGTCAGTGGGTTTAGGTTTCACAGAACCAGGCCTTGAATCAGACTTGGAGTAGGGAGGGAATTAAAAGACAACGACAAGAATAAGAACCCCATAAAAATATTTCCATTTTTTTTTTGGACATTTTGGACCTTAATTGTTTTCAAAACAGTATATATATATATATATATACACCCATATATATATATATATATATATACACACCCATATATATATATATGTACATATATATATACATATATGTACATATATATATATATATGTACATATATATATATATGGGTGTATGTGTACATATCTACAAATATATCTACACATATACATACTTAACTAAACAATAAATGCATTCCTTGTTTTCTTTTCTTCATTTTCTATTCCCTCCATCAGGCTTTATCCGTTTATTCTCACCAGAAGATAAAAGTGTTCGTTTTTTTTATTTTTTTTTCTGAAACACACCACGTTTTAGTGGGTGTCTGCAGAAGCCGTTGCTAGATTATGGTCAGGCAGGACAGCAGCGCCACTGATGGGCGACACAGCGTTTGTAGCAGGTGGGCTGCCGGTGGCTATGGTTACCCTACACAGTCCACGGAGCTGGCACAGCACAGAAGGCAGGTGCAGTGGACACAAAGGCCCAAAGGCCGGCTTTATGAGGGAGCTCTCATCATCTACATGCTGTACATCTCTGGGCTGCAGTCTATTGGCATTTACATGTAAATAAAGCAAAGAACCAGGCCGTCCACTCCACCTCTACTGTGACCAGGGTTTCATAACAGGGCAGACTGACACTAACACAGCTGCTGGATGAGTTACTAATTATTGATTAGTTACTATACTGGATATTGTGCTTTCAATCTTTCTTTAGTGCGCCACGGTTTTATAAGACGATGTTGCTGACCATGCTGTAGATCATCAGGGGTCTCAAACTCAAATCATTTCACTGAAGGACAGTGTTCAATACAGAAGAAAAAAAAAAGTATTAAAAAATAAGTTTCCCATAGATTCTGTGTAGTACAACACTGGACCAAAATGAATCAGGATTTTGAGAACAATAGGATTTACCATAAAATGTGGAGAAGAAATCTAAAAACATATTATAAATTCAACTTTTACATCAAGATGGGGGCCGCAAAATATCACTCCACGGGTCACAAATGGTCCATGGGCCACGAGTTTGATACCCCTGCTGTAGATCCTTCTTTTCTTTTTTTGAAGAAAAGCAACAAAAAAATCAAAGCAGTGCAATGCAATTTTATTTATTTAACTGGCTTCATTCTGTTGCTTGTGTGAAAAGGAATAGTTTTGGACAATAATTTTGGAAACAAAAATGACAATGACTTTAATAGAATATTTTACGTATTGATTAGATGGTGTTAAACAGAGAAAGTAATTGTGAACAGCTGGTGTTAGGGTTAGGGTTCTTAACCTCGGTTCGATTGAACCCTTGGGGTTCAGTGAGTCGGTCACAGGGGTTCGGTGGAGCCTCTGCTGCGGAGGTCAAGACTCACCAACTCACCCAATCAAAAGTAGGGTTCGGTGCATATGAAACTGGTGGGGTTTGGTAGCTCCAAAAAGGTTTAGACTCACATGTTCCATTGTTCATACTGTTTCATCTTAACATGATTTTATTTGTTGTTTCCTTTGTGGGAAGCCATATAATTACAGATCTAATGCACTCTTTATAATAGCTGGTGTTATCTGGTGGTGGAAAACATGGGCAGCTGTGTCCATGCATCTGTTTGTCAGCAGACTGAGGGTCAGTGTCTAATAAGGAATGCTCTGACCACAGGTACAGTCATATCATTGATTAACCTGTAGCCTCTGGATTAGACTTTACCTGTTTTAATGGATCATTTTCCCAGCGTCTGTATTTTCGGAGCTATGAACAGGAGGTGTAAGATGAGGAGTCCTCTGTCCCACTGTTGGGTCATTTTAGTTGTTCATCCATAGAAAACCCTTTAAATTGCCATGAGAGTATCAGCGGGTCGGTCTGCTGTCTCTGCAGGTGCTGACAATGAAACCACTGCCCGTGTCATGGTACACTCCTGGATTATGTTCTGGGTGTGTGCTGGTGGTTTTGTGTTCACAGTGGAGTCGTCCTGTTAAACGTGAGAGCCTGTTCGCTCCGATCTCGCTCACGGGAGAATAGGAGACAGGGATGGAAACAGGAAATGTTATCAGCCAAAAAGCTTTTTTTTTTTTTCAATCTGGTGAATTATTTTGGTTTTTCTGTTGTTTATCAGGGAAATATCAGGCTCTTAGCTGGAGACAGGAACAAAGCAGTTCATGAGAGATTGTGTTTCTTAGGCTTTACTGCAGATTATACATAAGAAACGGAGTAAGCTACACATAAGTGGGACTACTTAGATCCTTGAATGGTGAATACGACACATACCATGTGTTGGGCTTAGATTAAGACGTTATATAAAAGCGATGTAGTCCAAGTTAATCTCACATGGTGATCTCATTAGAGGAGAAACAACAGACTGTAATGATAAATTGTTAATTTTATTTATTTATTCTTTTTCCATTCAGCTTCATCCACTTATCCCTGACATGGTCTCAGGGGCGGCATCTTAAAACTTTAACTTTTGCATTGACATCCTGAGATTGTTGTGGCTCTTGTTTGTGTCTTTCACAGTATTTCACAGTGTTTATAGTACATCAGGTAATTTACAACCAAAACATGTTTTTTTTTATGTTTTGTTTCCTCATCTTCTGTTTTGTTGTATAGCGCAGCCTTCTCAACCTTGCGTTGTGTATTAAAGATGCACTATCCTTGGTTGGCCACTGGGTGGGAAAAAGTTTCCTAAATGTGCAGAATGAGGCTAACAGGACACTGGACACGTGGATATACTGTATATGTCAGTGGGAATATTTGTCTCTCTAGTGTATTTTTGTAATGTCGCTCAATGACTTCCGGATTTTGCTCTTTTTGTCTCACAGCTGTTGTTATAGTAGCATTGATTTTTCATCAGGTGGATGAGACAGATGACGTCTCGAATGACGTCTGCTGCAGGTGTTCACTCATTAAACCAACTGAGGCTCAGCTGGGACCCTTGACTCCCCCTTGTCTCAATGTTGTGATGTTTTGGTCATATAGAGAGGTTACACAATCTTGACATTCTCCTAATTGGTAATGGCTGCGTGTGTGTCGGCAGGGGGCTGTCAGAGTGAACCACCAGGGGGCTCTTTTTTTTTCATCAATTCCATAGTCATTTGCTTTCTCACATCCTCTATCATTCTAGTTATTCCTCACATAGACAAAGTACAGGATTCAAAAGCATGGATGCAAATGATTTGATCTCCTCATCTCCTGATCTGGTTGTGATGTTCTAGGTTTCCATTCCTGACACCAGTACAGCCTGTATGCATGGAGTGCTGGAGTTTCTCTACTGTGGTCTGCTGACACCATGTACTGGTCTAGAGCCCATGGAACTGATTGTTCTGTCCAACCGCTTCTGTTTGCCACGGCTCATCGCCCTCACAGGTAAAAAAGGAAAGATTTGTTTTGTTGTTCTAACAATGTTTGGTTAGATTATGGTTATTTGAGATAGTTAAACGATTTTGGTTTTTGTTTGTTTTCTTGCATTTGCTTTTTTACTAAGGCTTTAGAACTGGAACGGGCAAATATTTAGACTCATTGTGAAATAAGGGTCGTGTCAAGAGTAGAAAGATTGTGTTTGTGAACAATAAAGTCATGAATAAAGACTAAAATCCTGAAATGCATCTAGACCTTTGTACATAAATTGCTGGGATTGAAGGATAAGGCAAAAGTATGTGGCAATAGTATATTTTTGACAATCTTGGCAGGCCAGATTAAAATGCCAAACGGGCCACATCAGGCCCTCGGGCCAAAGTTTGCCCAGGTCTTTTTTAAAAGATGATTTTAAATTTGATAAAGCATGTTTTTTTTTGTATTAATAGATTAGAATAGAATAGTTTATTGTTCAGCCCCTGAAGGAGGAAACACACTTTTTAGAAATGAGAAGAATAACAATAATACATACTAATAATAATAATAACAATAATAATAATAAAGAATTATATAAAAGGAAAATATATACATATATACAAATAAAATAGTTATTATAAATGTGTAGGAAAGTGTAATTAAAAATGTAAGTAGTAATAATTACAATTATAAGTAATAATTGTTATTATTGTGTGTAATAACAATACAAATATACGTTGAAAGTGTTATGGGGAATATTGGTTGTGAAGTCTGATCGCTGAGGCAAGGTATGACCTGCAGTAGTGCTCCTTTCTGCACTGTGGATGCTGGAGCCCTGCACTGAAAGTGCTACTTGGGTTCACCACAGTCTGGTGTAGTGGGTGGGTGGGGTTATTAATGATGGAAGAGAGAATATAGTTAATATTATATGTCAATAAGAAGTCTACAATTCCTTGCAAGATTAGGAAATTCACAGCGCTGGCAGCTCCAAAGTGCTGTAGAAATTATTAACTGTAACATATTCAAATAAATATATCATCATTAGAGTAAAATTGATGTTATCCAGATTACATGAACCTATATTAATTCTAAAATTGCTACGTGCAACAGCTGTGGGCATCAGAAAATCCACCAGTGCTGCGTCCACGTCCACGTCCTGCCCTGCAACATCTACTGACACCATTTTGTTCATTATGTGCGTCTGTAGAACAGCATGCTGTAGACGACCTTCTCCAGTTGGCAGTGAAAGGAGTGGACATTGACGGACAGGTGTTGTCTTACCTGGAGCTTGCACAGGTCTGTTTCTGCATCACGTTGTCAGGTGTCATTTTTTTTCTAACAACTTTCTTTGCCTCGTTTTCAAATGTGTAACAGCACCTTCTGTTTCCGTCCAGTTCCACAATGCCAAACAGCTCTCTACTTGGTGTCTGCATCACATCTGCACCAACTACAACAGCATATGTCGCAAGTTTCCCAAAGACATGAAGGCCATGTCACCAGGTAAAAAAAAAATAAATGTCTCATTTTATCACCTCTCTTTGAACTCGTTCCTGACAAACCTTGTCGTTGACGTCCACATCTGTCCCTGTTCTGCTGTGTGCAGATAACCAGAAACACTTTGAAAAGCAGCGTTGGCCTCCAGTGTGGTTCCTGAAGGAGGAGGACCGGTACCTGCGCTCTCAGAAGGAGCGGGAGCGAGAGGAGGAGATCTTGCGCAAGCAGCACACCAAACGGGGTTGGTGTTTCTGGAGACACCCGTCCTCCTCCCCACATGTCTCCTAAAAAAAAAAAAAAAAAAAAGAGAAGTCTTCTCCTGACGCTCGTCTTAACACAGGAAAACCAGCCCTGCTGTGCATCTGCATACAAAGGAGCAGAACCACTCTCTGTGCTTCTTCTGCCTGAATGTCTGAGTGTATGTATGTGCCTCTCAATAATGCTGGCCGACTTCCTGAGTGTGTGAGGGTTCGCCTTTCATTTGAGGCTTGGGTTCAAACATCTTATTTGTGACTGATGCTTCTGAGTTTAGTGCTTCCCAGATCTTGGCCCTACGATCTGTGAGGGCCTGTTTCGTTGCAGTGCAGCCCCGGCCGATCCTCACTCTTCGAAAGCTCTGTCTCTTCACCAGCACTCGCAGCGTCCCAGCCTAAGAGTGATTGGACTGGGAGCAAGGGCTCTCTATCTCTCTCAGTCTCCACCCTTCACACCGACCTTAATGATTAATACATGTGGATCCTGGAGGAAGAGGAGAGGCGGGCTACCTCCGCCTTCACTTTTACACAGACTGTTAAACTTCTGATCTAACTCTTCTGTAAGTCCAGCCTCTCCTAAAACCAGCTCTGGGCTGCCAGGAATTTTCCTTTATCTTAAGATATTAATTTGCACCGTCTATAACCGGGGGGGAAATGGTGCACGGAGTTCCTTGTACGAGCCGGTGACTTTACGATGCCATTGAAAACTCCGAGACCAGACTGTTAATCTTGGGCCCAGCTCAAAGGGTTACCTTAAACTTCAACCTGAGATGCTCCACTGGATCAGGATGCTTGACCATAGGTGTCCACCTCTAACACCCTCCTGCCTGTGTCCACTCGTCTGACCTGGTCTCTTACAGCACCACACCTGCTACGAGACCAGAATCACCAAATTGCACTTGGGAAACACTCAGAGTGACCACTCTATAGCAATTCTAAGAGGCAGAGAGGGCTACTCTTACTGCCACAGTGAAGTCATGGATACAGTATTAACCACTAGGTTGTGTTTGAGCACCTCAGCCAACCTGCCTTTACACCCCTACACCTCTAGGGGCAGCACTGCTCAGGGCGCCCTGATATTAAGCTTCACATTAACAGAATGTTAATGCTTCTGTCTGTAGTTACTGCAGTTGTTGTTGTTCGTGCGACTTTTAAACCATAACATCGTGTTCTCATCTGATTCTAAATGCCAAAGCTGCAAAACTTTGAATCTCTTTCTTCCTCACTCCTCTTCATTTCTGCCTCCTTTATTTTTTCCTTAATGAAGCGTTGGAGGACAGAGTAGGTGAAGTAGGGAAATCAATGTCATCTCTGTGTCTTTCCTCATGGTGGCGTGTTCTGCCAACCATTCCTGTTTGTCGGATTAACAATGGTGCTTCAAACTCAAAACAGTGTTAACAAAAAAAAAAAATAGGAAAAAAACAAACATGGTAACAGATGTTGATATAGTGTTCACAGTTTGGAAGTGGCTAGTTATGAAGTGTACCAGTGAAGTGGAATTTTAAATAGTGGATTTGCTGCCTTAATGGTGGAGTGTGCAAGGATTTTTTTTTTCTCCCCAGTAGAGTGTGCTATAATTGCATTTTGAATGATGCATCAATCAATCAATCCATCAAATGGTATTTATATAGCCCACATTTACAAATCATAGGGCTTTACAGGGTTGGTAACATCCTCTGTCCTTAGACCCTCAGCCAGGGTAAGGAAAAACTACAGAGGGAAAAAAAAACAAAAAAAAAACAGGTGGAAACCTTAGGAAGAACCACAGAAGAGGACAGACAGTGCAAAGGATGTTACCAGAGCATAAAAATACATAACGGCCAATTTTCACGAGAATCACTTTTAAAAAGTTACAAATACGGGATATATAACCATCTCCATCCCATTTTCTGCCCTTCTCTCCTCCCACCTATCTGTTTTTCTGACCCATAACAGTAGCTGGAATTCTTAATATTGCATCAATGTTATCATCTGTGGTGATTCCCTCCAGTAAAAATGTTCCAGTTATTTGTAGAAGAAAGAAAAGACACTGAATTCAGATGGAATTCCTGCATACTCCGCCATTTAGGTTGATTTTTGGGATGGGTTCTTTATGGATAGGCAAATATTCCTGGTGTAAATATCTGCATTAACAGACACTTTTGACTTTTCATAGTCGATAACTGTTTCCGATCCTGCCTGAGGATAACATTGTTACTTTTGTTGGTGTTTTGATGTGGGGCTGCCTTGGAAAGGAGGTCTGATGTTCTCACTATGGGTGTGAATTTCTTTGGGCTTTAGCAGTGAGTGATAGTAGAAGGACGGAAAGGAGAAGGAGATGACGACGCCACCATGTGTTAATGACTTTTTATTAGCACGTTGTTCTATTTGTGGTTTTTCGCGCCCTCCAGCTTTACAGAGGAAGCTGGGGACGACGGATGCGTTGTGTGAGACATGTGGTGCGTTTTAGCGTTTTCTTCACTCAAATTGCGTTAGAATCGCTGTCAGCTACTGAAATAGGCCTGACATAAAATCTCATGTGGCCCAAGTGAGAATTAATCTGATTTCACTCTGAAATGGAGTTGGGATAAAGTACATCTATGGATAGTTGAACCACTCCCAGTGCAGGGAGAAGGAAATGCATTAATAATGTACAAATGTCAGTGTGGGTCACACTGTTTTGATGTTGGACATCTTTTTTTTTTTATTGAGATGCCTGTTAGAAGTAGGGTTTGTGTAACTAACAGTGTGTTGCTCTCAGCCTCCGCCCTTGGCTCACGTGCCTTATAGTTTTGTGAATCTACAGTATACAGACCAGTTTGGAGGCGTTGTTCTGTCTGCAGGCAGGATCTGCAGGAGCTGATGTGGAAAAATGCAAAGTCTTTGGCCATGATAATGTAAGGATAACGTGCCCTCAGAACGTGGTCATTTCAACATGTGGCAAAGGGTAATAAAAAGCACATGTGGGACAAACAGAATTGGAAAGTCGCAGACACCTGAGTCTGTTCCTGCTGAGACGACACAGAAAGACCAATTCCATAGCCTTCATATTATGTAGTCAGGCTTGATTGTATTCATTTAAGAAAAAAAAAAAACTTGCAATAAGCAGGTGTTTTGGTTGAATAAATCTGGTCGATTTAGGAATTCTATCTTCAAACCACTGATTTTTTTTCTAAGTAAGCACTGGCTGGCCTGTGCAGCCTTTTTTGGAATGTGGTTCATTTGCATGGTGGCCTATCTTGAACATTTTATTAGAGCTTATTGTCGGAATGCACTTTCTAATGTTTCATGTTTTTTTATCCTTTTTTTTCTACCTTTGCAAAGCATGGATTTTTCCCCCCTTTTGAGGTGTGATTGTTTTCTTAATTGAACGATTGTACTGTAGCACAACGTCGATTCTGATCATCTGAAAGCTCACCAAAATTTGTTGAGGGTGGAGTTTTTAAACAAGTGGCTTTATGCAGATTCCTAGATAACTGACACTGCTGTACACATTTGCAAATGTAAAAAACCTTAGACGTAGCTTTACTGATTGTAGACTTTTTTTTAAATTAAAAGACATATAGTTGAAAAATGTCTGAGAAAAACAGGGCATCCTTTTGTATGGATAAATCAGGATTGCAACTCTCTCAATCATTAGTTTAGAGGGAGTTTTGTGAACTTCTTAATCAAGAACCTACTTCACATAAAAAAAGGCAATAAACTAACACAGTGACATGAATCAGAAAATGAATTAATGGTGATGTAGGCTTTTGTTCTTGTTGCAATATGATCATGCATTGATGCTTGTGTTCATTGCCATGTTTTTATCTGCAGTCAGTTGCTCAGCTCATCGTGGAGTGACTAAACCTAAGACATATGCCTGAAAAGCAAGATTTTTCTCCTGTTTACTTTAAACAATCAGTTTTTAATACTTAAAATACAGACTAAAGGAAGAAAAAAAAACACTTTTTTAAATGAAATTGTAATACATTTAATGATTGTTCCACAAAAGATTTCAAGTTTTTTTGTTCTTGCATGAACAGACAAAGAAGACTGGTCAAAGCATGGTGCATGTGAGAAGGTTCAAAAAGCTGTCAAAAGGCTTGTTCTGTCTTCATAGGATCATAGGACTGCAATTTAGTACCTTATTGGCGAAACATTGTCAAATAGAAAACATAGTTTAAAAGATTGATTTTCGTCAATAGGACCACTAGATGGCGTAGTTGTCACTTTCTAATGTAAAGACAAAGCAAGCAACTCCTATTATTTTTCATTTTTCCAAGTTTTTTTTCTGGATTCTTTAGTTTTATTCTGTGCCTTCTGTGAAATCTCACTACACAAGTTGGCGGAACAGGGAAACAGCAGCTTTCAGAGCACAGAAATAAAGTGCAGCATTGTTTCTCTTTATTAAGGAATGGATTGATTTGCTGTTGACTTGTGGGGTCCGACAAAA
>JAFBJS010008052.1:0-16502 GCA_016785265.1 Paraplagusia blochii | reverse complement strand
TGAGCCATACCATGAAGATTTGGGAAAGAGTAGTTGAGGCTCTGTTGAGGAAAGACGTAGAGAACAGTATGGTTTAATGCCGAGAAAGAGTACCACAGATGCAATATTTGCTTTGAGGATGTTGATGGAGAAGTACAGAGAGGTCAGAAGGAGCTGCATTGTGTTTTTGTGGATTTACAAAAGGCCTATGACCGGGTTCCAAGGGAGGAACTGTGGTTTTGTATGAGGAAGTCAGGAGTGGCAGAGAAGTATGTTAGACTGGTGCAGGATATGTATGAGAACAGCACAACGGTGGTGAGGTGTGCTGTTGGAAGGACAAAGGACTTTAAGGTGGAAGTGGTACTTCATCAAGGATCTGCCCTGAGCCCCTTTTTGTTTGCTCTGGTGATGGACAGATTGACAGATGAGGTCAGACAGGAGTCTCCATGGACAATGATGTTTGCAGATGTCAGACGCTCTTCTTCCTCGGTGTCTCCCTCGCCGCGGGAGTGGTCTCTGTCTCTTATACACATCTAGATGTGTATAAGAGACAGGTGGAGTGGTAAGGTTACAAGGGGCAGAGGTGGAGAAGGTGGAAGAGTTCAAATACTTGGGCTCAACTGTTCAGAGCAGTGGAGACTGTGGAAGAGAGGTGAAGAATAGAATACAGGCAGGATGGAACAAGTGGGGAAAGGTCTCTCGGGTGATCTGTGATAGAAGGGTGTCAGCTAAGGTGAAGGGAAAGGTTTACAGGACAATGGTGAGACCAGCCATGATGTATGGACTAGAGACATTAGGAATAGGTAGAAGACGAGAGGCAGAGCTGGAGGTGGCAGAGTTAAAGATGCTGAGATTCTCTTTGGGGGTGACAAGGATGGACAGGATCAGGAACGAGGTAATCAGGGGGACGACACAGACAGTAAGATGGTTTGGACATGTCCAGAGGAGGGACAGTGGTTATATTGGGAGAAGAATGCTAGACATGGAGCTACCAGGTAAGAGACAAAGAGGAAGGCCAAAGAGGAGATTTATGGATGCAGTGAGGGAGGACATGGAGGTGGTTGGAGTTGGAGTTGAGGATGCACAGGACAGGGTGAGATGGAAATTATTGACTCGCTGTGGCAACCCCTGAAAAATGGGATAAGCCGAAAGAAAAAGAAGAGTGAGGAGCAGAGGTGCAGGGAGCGGTGCCGCAATTAGAGTCTGGAAATAAGTTATGAGTTTGCTGTAATCGTGAATAAAGCCAGAATAGTCTCAAATTAGTCGCCGACTTGGACGAGACGCAGCCGGGCATATTGGTAGCCGTATTCGCCCAACTGTTCAATTTGAATACTGAAAAAGCAGAATTCAAGCGATTCGTGGATGAGGAATGAACCGATTAGAGAGCTTTACGTGTTTCTTCTATGCGTTTACAGCTGAACAAGGTGGTTCATATTGTGAATATGGACATTGACATTTAAACATTGTTGAGTTATTGTTATATTGTTATTACTTTGAACCATTTAGAGAGTTACTATACTGTCATTGTACTAACGTTTAATTTGCCGTAATGTATCAGACTGTTTCTTTTACGTGTTTACTGAATCGAGTAAACGTTCCCCTCCACTACGTGATAAAAACGTTGTTGCTGTTGTTAACAGATAAACTGTCACGAAAATACTACGTCACTGACATTACACTGATCTCGGAAAAAAATAACGAAACGGCTGTTTATTCAATTTGGAAGTGAACGAAGTTGTCAGAACGCTGGTTTGCATTCTATTACCGGTAATAAAGTTTAACTGACTTGTCTGACTGTGTTGTTGACATTCGCTTTGAGTGCAGCTTCATCTAGTGGACGCATAACGCAACAGCAGCCACTACTGAAGCTTTTATTGTATGCACCTTATAATGCTGTGCGCCTTATGTATGATTTTTTTTTAAAATAGGTAATCCATTAAAGGTGCGCCTTATAGTGCGGAAAATATGGTAATTATTTTCAAAATTGTTCATATCTCTGCAAACAAAGCTTACTTACTTATTTGGTTATACCAGCAGACTCCAAAAATAAAATCGATAACATTGCTAACCACTGGCAAATTGAGGTAACAACACAACAGAGCATTGCTTCATTGTTTAAATCAGATTGACACGTATGATAAATGTAACCCCATTCAGTGTTAAACAAATCATTATCAACAAGATACCATTTTTTCACGTAATGTTGGGGAACCTTTCTCGTAATTCTTATAAAAGTAGTATGCATGCCTAATAAGAAAAATAAATCTTTTTACACATATAAGTGTATATATCAACAAAATATATATAAAAGATTTCTGTGTTGGCCGAAATTGTGCGAAAGAGCCAGTTTTCTGACACAATAGCAATTTATTTACAGATTTGTGAGATCCACGGGTCAGAGGGCACCTTCCCATGGCAACGGAGAGTGCACATTGGGGCACTTGATGCGTAATTTTCAACTTGCTGCATGGCTCTTGAGTGCATCTCTGGTAGGTGAATAAATTCTATGAACACAAAACACTAAAGTATCCTCAACAATGCTTAAATATACAAAAAGACAACAGTTTTATTATGAATCAAGCTTAGAACTAGTCATATCTCACTGTGGACTATTCATTTTTTACAGTTTCCATTAGGAGATTGGAGAAGCATCATAAGCTTGTCATTGCGTTCAGCCCTCCAAAAGTGTACTTCGCCTCTCTTGGTTTGCCGTGGTGCTGGTTGGAAGGCTCCAGAAAGTGCTTGCATACCCGGTAAGTAATATATTCAATAAACACAACACAAGTGTTTAATATTGTTTTGTGCATACACACATCATTATAAAACAGTTGTTTGCATTGAATGGATTTTAATATGGTTAGGCTTGTGTGTTTAACAGCCTCAGACACTAATATCTGACAATCTCTTATTTTTTTACACTTGAAGCTATTGCTATTTCAAGAACAATGATCAGAAAACGCATTTTATGTTAATCCTTTTCAAAATTGATCATTTATCTGCTAAAAAAGATTACTTACGTCACAAAGCCGGTTATAACAGCAGATTTCAAATTAAAACTTGATAACATTGCTCTCCAGTGGCAATTGCAGGTAACACAACAGAGCATTGTTGATTGATAGAATCAATTTGAACCTTGGCCTGAATTTTATCCCATTCAGCTTGTCACAATCAACAAGATACACTATTTTTACGTATTCTTCAGGAACCACGTAATGCTTTAAAACGTAGTCTGTATGCCTTATATGTAAAATAAATCATTCCTTTACAAAACATATAAAAAATTTTAAATGTGTGAAAACAATTCTAGCCTTAATGTATACAAATACCACAAAATGTAATAATAACGTAGTAAATTTATGTTGAAATTATGTCAGTGTTCCAAAATGGAACATTATATTAGAGAAATATTATATGATTTCGACGTATTCATGGTGCCGCCTTTTGAAAAGTGTTTTTCCAGCCGAGATGTAATTATTATTACGAACAATAACTCGAAAATGTTTTTTATGTTGCACCTTGCAAAAGTAATAACTTCATGTGTAAATGATTCAAGTGTGAACTGAAAAGCACGATTTCGACACTACATTGGATCAGAGGTATTTTCTATGTTTTCGTCTTAGTCATTGTGCCGCCTTTCAAAAAGTGTTTTTCTAGCCGATATATAATTAAATATTACAAACAATTACCCGATAATGTGTTTTATGTTGCACCTTGTAAAAGTGATAATCCTATGTTGAAATAATATCAGTGTTGGCTTCCAGTCTGAAGTGGGCTTGTCTCGGTCTGAAAAGCACGATTCCGACACCACATTGGATCAGAGGTATTTTCTATGTTTTCGTCTTATTCATTGAGCCGCCTTTGAAAATAGTTTTTCTAGCCGAGATGTAATCAATTATTACGGACAATGACTCGAAAATGTCTCTTATGTTGTACCTTGCAAAAGTAATATCTTTATATTGAAATCATTCTAGTGTTCCGAATTGGGCTTCTCTTGATCTGAAAAGCATGATTCCGACACTACATTGGATCAGAGGTATCGTTTATGATTTCGACTTATTCATTGTGCCGCCTTTCAAAAAGTTTTTTTCAGCCGATTTGTATTTATGTATTACGAACAATAACTCTTAAATGTCTCTTATGTTGTACCTTGCAAAAGTAATATCTTTATATTGAAATTATTCTAGTGTTCCGAAATGGGCTTCTCTCGATCTGAAGAGCACAATTCTGACACTACATTGGATCAGAGGTATTTTCTATGTTTTCTTCTCACCTTTATAAATATATATATTTATCCTTTATAAATCTATATATATGTATATATATATATATATATATATATAAAAATCCTCCATATAATTAGATATTAGAAACAGTATTTTGAGAATATGTTTTATGTTGTACTTTGCAAAAGTAATAACTCTATGTTAAAATGATGTCAGTGTTGGCTTCCAGTCTGAAGTGGGCTTCTCTCGGTCTGAAAAGCATGATTCTGAGACTGCATCATTACAGATATATTCTTTTTCCGTGTGTCCCCTTTTAAAATGTATTTCTCTAGCCGAGAAATGTATTCTCTTATTTCCGACAGATTATAATAACTGGAATTTATATTTATTGTCACCTTAAAAATTATTAAGTTTTTGTTTAGAACAGATTTCAACTCTATTGTCATTGCACATGTTACATGCACAGAGCAACGAAATGCAGTTTGCATCCATACATAAGTGCTTAGCAGTATTTACAATTTACGTAAACAAATATGAGATATGAAATTGCTGGTGCAAGAGAGGCTATTAACCGGTTGTGCAGGATATGTGTAGGCGTATGGGGGGTTATCGTTATAGCCCTTTTCAGACATCGTTTCCTGTGGATGTTCTCTATGGCTGGTAGTGGTTTTATGGTGATCTGCTGTGCGAGGGTGGTAAAAGTCAACTCAGAAGAGCAGTTTCCATATCAGACTGTGATGCAGTTGGTCACGATGCTCTCGATGGTGCAGCGATAGAAGTTCATCAGGATATCTGAAGACAGGTTGTTCTTCCTCAGAGTCCTCAGGAAGAAAATACGTGGGTGTTCCTTCTTGATGAGTTTGGAGCAATTGGTTGTCCAGGAGAGGTCCTCGGAGATGTGGACTCCCAGGAACTTGAAGATATTCTCACATTGCAATGCCATTCCCTTGATGTGGATAGGTGTATGCTGAGCAGCATTCCTCCTGTAATTTACAATGATTTCTTTAGTTTTCCCTGTGCTGAGGTGCAGGTTGTTGTTGTCGCACCACTCAGCCAGGCGGAACACCTCCTGGTGTATGTATATATTCAATGTGCTTTCTTCCAACATATGTTTGCCTAACCGAGATATCATAACTGAAAAATATATTTCGCCTTCTAACTTGTAAAATAGTACCTATTTTATTTTTTTACCTATTTTATTTTTCTTTCAGATGAAATGATTTCAATGTGGGCTTCCAGTCTGAAGTGGGCTTCTCTCGGTCTGAAAAGTACGATTCCGACACTAGATTGGATAAGAAGCATTTTCTATGTTTTCGAATTAATCATTGTGCCGCTGTTCAGAAAGTGTTGTTATCCAGCCGAGATATAATGAGAAATTACAAACAGTAATTTGGTAATGGATTTTATGTTGTACCTTGCAAAAGTAATAACCTTATGTTGAATTGATTCCAGTGTTCTGAAATGGGCTTCTCTCGGTCTGAAAAGCACGATTCCGACACTGCATCATTACAGCTATTTTCTATGTTTTCGTATATATATTATACCATGTGTCGCCTTTTAAAATATGTTTCTGTAGCCGAGATAGTATTCTTTTACTTCTGACAGACAATAACTGGAAATATATTTTTATGTTCCACCTTAACTAAGATTTAAGTTTCCGTTGATTTGTATGTATTTAATGTGCTGTCGTTTAACATGCGGTTTCTATTCATCATATAATTGCATACTACAGAAAGTAACTTGAAGTGTCTTTTATTACGTTACATTGTGAAATTAATAGCCTTGCAATTAAATGATTCCAGTGTTCCGAAATGGGTTATTCACCGTCTGATTAGTACGATTCATCATTTTAGAGGCATTTTATATGATTTCGCCTTATTCATTCTGCTGACTTAATATTTTCAGCCAAAATAGTAACACTATTGACAGACATTATTGATTAGAAAATGTATTTTTTCATGTTATGCCTTCTTAAACAGAATTGTATGTTGAAATGATTCCAGTGTGAAATGTAATCATCAGTTTGAAAAAAACACGATTCCGAAATTGCATCAGAAAATCCCATTTTCTTAAATGGGCTTATCTAATGCAATTGTGGATGCAATTATCCTTTGTTCCTATCATTTCAACATAAGACAAATATCATTTAAGAGGTTCAACATGAAGAGTCAGTTATTGTCTGTCAATTAATTTATTATCAAAGCTAGAGAACTACATTTTTGACAGCACAAAAAGAAGACAAAACCACGGAAAATACCTCCGATCCAAGGTTGGGTCAGAATCGTGCTTTTCAGACCGAGAGAAACCCACTTTGGAAAACTGGACTTTCAATATAAATTTTTCACATATGCAAAGGAAAACATATAAAGATATACTTTTCAGTGATGGATTGTAGTAATGAATTGAATCTGTATTTTAATTAGTATTATGACAGAAAACAGGCTTTTTAGCACAATATCAGCCATCAAAGACATCTTTTTAAATTTAAAATCTGCCAGTGTTCTGTTGAAAATATTTTTTTTCTCATAGAGCTACTTTTTGTAGCATTACGTGAAAGGTACCCGAATATTACGTAAAAAAAACTATATCTTTTTGATTGTGAAATGTTAAACACTGAATACACCAAGGATCAAACTGATTCTAACAATGGAAGCAATGCTGTTACTTGAATTCGCCAGGTAGTTGGAAATGTTATCGATTTTATAGTTGGAGTCTGCTGTTATAACCAGCTTGGGGAAGTAAGTAATCTTTTCTGCAGAGAAATGATCAATTTGGCAAAGAATTAACTTCAAATGCAATTTCTGATTATTTTTCTTGCAAAAGTAATAGCTTCATATGTAAAATAATCAGAAATTGTGAGAAATTAATGCCTCAGGCTTTCAAATACACAAGTCTAACCATAAGTAAAAACCATTCAACGCAAACAAATGTTATATAATGATGTGTGTATGCAGAAAAACAATATTAACAATTTACTTACCAGGTTTACAAGCACTTTCTGGAGCCTTCCAAACAGCACAACCGCAAACCAAGTTTGCAGATTCCCCAAGTACACTTTTGGAGGGCTGAACGCAATGACAAGTTTTCGTTTCTTCTCGAATCTCCTGATGAAAACTGTAAAAAAAATGAACAGTCAACAGTGAAATATGACTATTTCTGAACTTGATTCAAAATAAAACTGTTGTTTTTTTGTATATTTAAGCATTGTTCAGGATACTTCAGTGTTTTGTGTTTATAGAATTTATTCACTTACCAGAGATGCCCTAATGAGCCATGCAACCAAGACAAAATTTACGCATCAAGTGCACTCTCTGTTCCCATAGGACAGTACCCTCTGACCCGTGGATCTCATGAAACTGTAAATGAATTAGTATTGTGTCAGAAAAAGGGCTCCTTTGCAGAATTTCGGCCCTACAGAAATTTTTTGTATATTATTTAAATATACACTCATATGTGTTGTACTCTAAAGATTTACTTTTCTTATAAGGTTTGCAAACTGGTTTTTGAAGCATACGTAAAAAGTTCCTGAAGATTACGTGAAAAAAATGTTGTTTATGATATGTTTAACACTGAATGGTGTTACTTTTACATCAATGTTCAAACAATCAACAATGCGCTGTTGTGTTGTTACCTAAAAGTGCCACTAGATGGCAATGCTATCAATTTTATAATTGGAGTCTGCTGTTATAACCAGTTTGGGGAAGTCAGTATTCTTTGTTTGCAGAGATATTATTAATTTTGAAAAGAATTAACTTTTAAAAATAATCAGAAATTATCAGAAATTAGTGTCTGAGGCTGTTAAACACACAAGTCCAACCATAGTAAAATCCATTGAACGCAAACAACTGGTTTATAATGATGTATGTATGCACAAAACAATATCAAACAATTGTGTTTATTGGATATATTTACTTACCAGGTATGCAAGCACTTTCTGGAGCCTTCCATCCAAGCTTCTGTTCCTTCTCGAATCTCCTGATGTAAACTGTAAAAAAATGAATAGTCCACAGTGAGACATGACTAGTTCTGAGCTTGATTTTAAATAAAACTGTTGTCTTTTTCTAAATTTGAGCGTTGTTTAGGATTCTTTAGTGGTTTGTGGTTATAGAATTTATTCACTTACCAGCTATGCACTCAGGAGCCATGCAACCAGGACGCATCAAGTGCCACAATGTGCACTCCCATAAGACAGTGCCCTTTGACCCGTGGATCTCATGAATCTGTAAACACCGTGACTACAGTGGGAGGCGAGGAAAGACCAGAGTTTCAGGCAAATTGATGCACTTAATCTTTTCTTTTACATGCTAAGTAATTATGCTAATAAAGTTATTGTAAGTTGAACTATATCTCTTTCTTTCTGTTTTCTTTATGTTAACAATGATACCATATTATGCAGAGTTGTTCCATTAACTACTTTATAGACAAATGCTATTATTTATAGTTGCGTCGGCGAGTGGGTGGGGACGGGGATTTTTTTCTTCTTGTTAGGGGGGGCACAGCAGAAAAAGTTTGACAAGCACTGATTTAACCCATCACCAAAGTGATCAGTGGGTAGCTTTGAGCGCTCACAGCACATTAGTGGGCGGCTTTCAGCTTGGACCAAGTGGTAACTTGGCGGTAGGGGGATTCAAACTGGGGGCCTTGCTGACCCAGGTCCAACGCAAACAACTGTTTTATAATGATGTATGTATGCACAAAACAATGTCAATCAATTGTGTTGTGTTTATTATAGATATTTACTTACCAGATATGCAAGCACTTTCCGTAGCCTTCCAACCAGCACCACCGAAAAACAAATTTGCAGAGGTCCAAAGTACACTTTCAGAGGGCTGAACGCAATGAGTTTATAGGATTTATTCACTTACCAGAGGCGCATTCAATAGCCATGCAACCAGGACTCTTGCACTCTTTGTTGCCATAGGACTGTGCCCTGTGACCCGTGGATCTCATGACTCTGTTTAGCATCCCCAGATAGAAGATGGACTCTTTGACTGATGTATCACGAATTTATTAAATCCATTCCACACCATAAGAGCTGAGTAAACAAAAATAAACATGAACTCGTCATACATGTACAAAGATATTTATGTTAAATAAAACAGCCTGAATATCAAAGAAAACCAACAAAAAAATACCTTGTTCTCTCTCCAACTGAGGTGCTAAAACCTTATTTTATGTCCTCTGCGATACTTGCACCGGCATTTCAGCTTATTTCACTATAGTCTCTCCGTTTCTTCTTTTCCGGCGGATCGGCAGGCTGTATTTGGCGCATTTTCAAGTTTCCGCCGGTAGTTTCAAAATAATAGTCTCAATTTCAAAATAAAATATTTTTCGTTTTTACTATACAGTTATTTACACTCCCACCAAATCATGAGTCATCAACAGATTAATAGTAGATACGAATGATTTCTACACCTTGAACAAAACTTGAACTAAATGAATTAACACAGTATACATAAATCAACACATGAAACGCATGAATGAATACCGTATACCACCAGTATTTGATTGTCTACAGACCAATTCACCTTAACACGCCTCCAAGAACAATATCAATTTTTGAACTGGGCGCTCTATTACAGTGACCTTGTTGCAACGTTCACCCTTCTCATTAAGGTTACGATCCCCAATACACAGTTTAACCTTCCTAACAAGTCCGTCTCTGCTTACAGTGGTCTCTGTCACTCTTCCCAATTTCCACTCATTTCTGGGCAGATCATCACTCCAACACTATATCACCAATCGTAAGGTTTCTCCTTGTTTGATGCCAACGCTGGCTGATAGCTATGTTTGAGAGGTATTCTTTGCGCCAACGACTCCAAAACTGCTCTGCAAGGTATTGAACATGGCGCCACCTTTTTCGAGCATATATATCTTCTCTTATGAATTTGCCAGGCGGTGGCAGGGCAGTAACAGGTTTCATAGTAAGCAAATGGTTTGGAGTGAGAGGCAGAAGGCTTTTAGGATCATTTAGGTTGTCAACGGACAATGGGCGGCTGTTTACTATTGCCATTGCTTCATAAAAGAAGGTTCTCAGAGAAGCATCATCTAACCTGTTGGAAGAGAGGGAGAGAGTGGAGCTAAGAATATTTCTGACTGTTCTTATTTGTCTCTCCCATACTCCACCAGCATAACTCGAATGTGGGGCATTTGTAATGAAGTCACTGTTTCTCAGCAAGAAATGCAGTCAGTCGGTCTGTGTCCATTTCCTTAAGTGCCTCATTAAATACATTTTTTGCTCCTATAAAATTAGTTCCTTGATCTGATTTGATTTGTCTGACTGCAACATCTTAAACCGTTTATGAAAGAATCTGTAGAAAGATCATTCAACATTTCAACATGGATTGCCCTTGAGCAGAAACAGGTGAAAAGCAGCCCATATCGTTTTTCCTCTTTCCTTCCTTGTTTACTGAAAAATGGGCCAAAACAGTCCATTCCAGAGTATGCAAAGGGTGGTGATGGCTCGATGCACTCTGGTGGTAGATCAGACATTCTTTGCATCTCTGTAGGTCTCCTTAACTTTCGACATGTGACACAATGCCAAATATAGGATGCTACTGCTCCGTTCATCCCGGGAATCCAGTAACCATTTGACCGTATTTCATTAATGGTAAGTCCCTTTCCTTGGTGCTTAACCTTCTCATGAAAGTGTGCAATGATTAACTTAGTGATGTGGTGATTTTTTGGAATTATTGTGTGATGCTTGAATGCATTAGGAAAGGACGACTCACACAGCCTTCCTCCCACCTTCAGTACACCATCCTTATCAATGAAGGCATCAAGTTTGGACAACTCTTTGTAAATTTGTGGTTTGGTTCCCCTTTTCAGTGCTGTCAAGTCATCCTTGTAAATGTGCCTTTGTAAATCTCTTATTATAAAGAACTCTGCTTCTTCTCGTTCCGATACTGTTGTGTGACCGCTTGATTTGAAGAAAAGATTGACAATCGTTCAGCAAGGCTGAACCCCTTTGCGGTTCCAGTGCTCAGTACTTGGGCCACTTTTACTTCTGGATCCCCAGTGAACAGCTGAGGACTATTCTGTAATGGAGGTGCAATTTCCTTCGCCCACAAGAATTTGGGTCCTGTGAACCAATTTGATGACAGCAGCTCATTTGCCCTCAGGCCCCTTGATGCATGGTCTGCTGGGTTTTCATCCGTCGAGACGTATCTCCACTGTTTGGGATTTGTGTTGAGATGGATTTTCTGAACCCTATTAGCCACAAATGTGTGGAATCGCCGTGCTTCATTGTTAATGTACCCCAGCACCACCATGGAGTCAGTCCAGAAAAATTCTTTAAACTCAACATATCCTAACTCTGCTCTCAACATCCTACTAACTGAAGACGAGACAACAGCCGCTGTTAATTCTAATCTGGGAATAGTTGTCACCTTGGTGGGAGAGACTTGTGATTTTCCCATGACTAGCGTGCAGTGAATGTCCCTATTTTCATTTATGAGTCTCATGTATGTACATTGATCATATCCATTGATGCTAGCACCAGAGAAATGATGCAATTCCGTTTTGACAATATTTCCAAATTTTGGAGGTGCATAACAGCGTTTTATGTTGACTTTCTCCAAGTGAGCAAGATCCTCCTTCCATTGCTCCCACCGTGGCTTTAGTCTGTCAGGTAATGGGTCATCCCAGCCTGTTCTATTTCTGCACATTTCTTGTAACACTCCCTTTCCAACCAACAGGAATGGAGCAACGAGACCCAATGGATCATACAATGATGCGACGTGTAGCTGGTTTGTCTTTCAAATTGATACTAAAACTGAAGGAGTCAGATTCAATATGCCTTTTAATCCCAAGCGTTTGTTCTGATGGTGAATCGTCAAGTGTGATGTTGAAGTCCTTAACATCAGCTGCAAGCTCCGACGATGGTATGCTCTCCAATACAGCCTTGTTGTTAGATATGAATTTGTGCAGGCGAAGCCCGCCTTTTGCACAAAGTTCGCGTGCTTCTTTGGCTACCTGAATAGCACTTTCTGCCCTATCAACACTTGTGATCCCGTCATCAACGTAGAACTCTCTCATAATGAACCTTGACCCCAGTGGGTAGGTGTCCTGGTGCTCCTTGGTCAAATGTTGCAACCCATAATTGGCACACCCAGGGGAGGATGCTGCCCCAAAGAGATGCACGTTCATATAGTACTCCTGCGGCTGTGCACTGAGGTTTCTGTCCTCCCACCACAAAAATCGTAGGTAGTCTTTGTCACCTTCACAAACCTGAAACTGATGAAACATCTTCTCTATGTCACACATCAGAGCAACAGGGTGCTGGCGAAATCGTAACAAAACACCTGTCAGATTGTTTGTCAAGTCAGGGCCTGAAAGAAGGTGATCGTTAAGGCTGGTTCCTTTAAACCTCGCTGAGCAGTCAAATACTACCCGCAGTTTTTTTGGTTTCCGTGGATGGAAGACGCCGTGATGAGGTAGATACCATTTCTCTCCTTCAACTCCATCATCTTTAACCTCTTCTGCATCTCACTTTGCAATGACATCATCCATAAACTCAGTATACTGTTCCTTGTACCGTTTATCCCTTAACAGCTTTCCTTTGAGATTGTTGAGTCGAACAACTGCGTAATGCCTGTTGTCTGGCAGGTGAGGTCTTTCCTTAAACGGAAGAGGCATTTCATAGTGGCCATTAGATGTAGTTTTGATGCCTTGTTTTAGTTTGTCTAAGAAGAGGATATCCTGTGATACTCTCTTGCCTTCTTCACTAGTATCCTTGAAATCTGACTCAAGAACACGAATAACATCTGCAGGTGTAACTGGTGGCAGTTTCTTCACAGCAATCTTGTGACACACACTAGTGGTGAAGGGAGCATCAAGACATGATGAAGAGGGCCCTACTATGCTCCATCCCAGATCAGTGCGAATAGCATAAGGTTCTTCATCCCCACCTGCAATGACCTGCCTTGGTGCCAAGGCCTTAGGACAGCTGTACCCTAGCAACAGGCCAGCTTCACAGTCCTGTAGAGGAGGAATTTCATCTGCTATCATTTTGAGGTGAGCCCATTGCTTTGCTGTATCACATGTGGGAATATGTGCACGATTCATAGGCATACAGTCTTTAGTGTATGCATAAGGGAGGTTGATCGAGACTCTGGAGTTATGGCCTCTCACACGGATCCCTGAAACCCTTTGACTCTGCACAACTGTGTCCTTTGCCATCATAGTTGTCAGCTTAAGCTTTACTGGGACTGTGTCAGCGTTAAGGAAGTGGCTCAGTTCTTGGTCAATGAAAACAGTATCACTCTGACTGGATAGTCAGAGTGATACTGTACATTGACCAAGCATAAACCAGCTTTTCAGCCCTTGGATTGTTAATTGAGGATACCCATACTGGCACAATCATGGATGTATTCACACCTGGTCCATCTCTTGCTACATTCAGTGAAAGTGCAGTTGATTCATTTGTGTTAACTGGAGTGGACTGACATTGTTTTTCCCTTTTTGCATAGTTATCATCGTTAAGACATGTTGGGTGTCTCCTTTGGCAAGTGTTGCAGGAATGGCGATGGCGACAGTCTCTTGCGTTGTGCCCGACCTTCATGCAACCATAGCACAGCCCCTTTTCCTTTACAAATTGACGACGCTCCTCTAGAGGCTTTCCAATGAACTCAGAACAGCAGTGGAGCTGATGGTTTTTACTCTGACAAAGCACACATTGAGTTCCTACATTCCCCTTTTTGAATTTTTGACTCTCACTGTGTGTGGTTATTTGAGTGTTGAGAACACTGGCCTTGTTCCTTTTTACGTCTTTTTGATCTCGTTTTTCTGTAGATGCGTCAGAAAGATGCAGTGCGTGGAAGGATGTTATAGGGTTGCATGCGATATCTGCTTCTACTAACATGAAGTCAGCAAAATCTTGGAAGCTAGGGAATTCATTCCTGTCATTCAATGTTTGTGTAACCTGGCGGTTCCAGCGAGAAGCTAACCAATCAGGCAATTTCTGAACTAATTTTTGATTCTCCTCACAATCGTTAAGAATTTGGAGACCTGATACATGAGGTATTGCCTCTTGGCAGGCGTTCAAAAAGTCTGCAAAATTTCGGAGTCCCTCTGCATCCTTTGGCTGAAGTTTTGGCCACCTAGCAAGTTTATCTCTGTAAGCCCTTTGGATGAGAAATGGCTGTCCATACCAGCGATTCAGTTTGTTCCAGGCATCTTGATATGCTTCGTTATCATTTCTGTAAAACACTCCATCTAGAGTCCTGCGAGCCACACCTCCAACATATTTTTTGAGGTAGAAAAGCTTATCTGCAGCAGAAATATTTTTCATATCAATAAGTGACAAGAACGATGCCCTCCACTCAATGAAATTAATGGGGTTACCACTAAATACAAATGGCTCTGGACTTGGTAGTCTGTTAAGTGCAATACTGTCTTGAACAGCTTGAGCAAGGAGAGCTACGTCGGTATGTGGAGTCATGGTGCCAAAAGGAGGAGGTGGAAGGTGAAGAGGGCGCGTGACACTGAGAAAAGGAGGTGGCCTGGTGTGTGAAGATGGTGCTGTGACACTGAGAAAGGGAGGTGTGTAATATTGTCCTATGGACCTAGACTCTAAGGGCTGGGTATCTTGACTCTTGTGCTGCTTCCTGTTCATAGACCTTCAGCCTGGCCCGAGCTGCCCTTAAGTCTTTCTCTGCCTGAATACGCTCTAATTCACGCCTTTGAGCTTGCAGTTTTTCCTTTTGGTTTTCTTCTTCAACCAGCGCCTCATACTCGGCTTCCTTAGCTGCCAGATCGGCTGCTGCATCCGCACGTTTTGCTGCAACCAGTGAGTCTTTGATATGACTGGTATGGGTACTTGTGTATGAGGCAGAGGATCCATATATGGACTTAGCATAATCATGCTGAAGTAGCTCATGAAGACGCTGTCTCTCATCTTCAAAATCTACATCTTCATTAATGCCCGATATTCTTTTGTAGGCAATTTTTGTGATATCTGTTGTCACAGCTTCACATGCATCAATTCGTCTCCTTAAATCTGTTGATGGTGTGATACAACCTCTGATTTCTTCATACACCTTTAAAACATTCTCCTTTGCCTTCTCTATGGCATTGACTAGTGATGCTATTTGACTTACTGAAATGTCTGATTTCAGCTGATTTAGAATCTTGCGGGCTTGAGTTTTCCTTTGGTCATACATATATGCCAGTCTTTTTTCTCTTTTTTCAGCTTCATCCCTTTGGAAGGCAATCATTTTTTCTGTTGGATTACACTGGCGACCTGAACGTCTAAGCTCCTCTTCGTTCTCTTGAACTTGTTTCTGAAGAGTTGTTGCATAATGGAGGCTCTCCATTTGTTGATCTGACTCATCAATATTAAGAGCTAATCTTGCTGGTCTTTCCATTTTAGTTAATGATCAAGTGAGTGACATACAAGCTAATGCATCTGATAACAATTTGCTTAAATTTCTCGAAGGAAGAACTACTGGTAGAAATTAATCAAAGAACACATAGTATTACCATATGCAGTAAGTGATTCAAATACTTTAGAATAAACATGAGGTGTTTTCCCTCGGGCATCATGTGTAATCTGGATTAAGACAGAAATGACAACACACATTCACCATCATGCATGTTATGTAATGTGTGTTTTACCTCTTGTTCCTGTGTGAGTATTCTCACCTTGATCCTTGGTTGACGGTTGGGTGAAGTCGAACGGCTCGGGCGCATGAAACTCGGCCATGTCGTTACTTCAATCAAACTTCTTTCTTACGCAGTGATATCCCTTAATCCCACTTCTGACACCATGTCATGAAAACATGCCAGGCAGAATCTCGAAGAGGTATTTATTGTTAATCCAAGCACACACATAACACACATACGGCTTCTAGCCCAGCATCTGATACAGCGGAAGCAAGCACGCAGCGGCGGAAGCAAGCACGCAGCGGAGCCCTGGATCACAACACCTAGGCACTTCTGGGCTACAGCAAACCCCAACATCTGAGCAGTGTCAGTATCAATTTTGTTGTCTGTCCTTCCTCTCTCTCATACACTCCTCTTCACTCAGCTTCTTTCTCCGTTTCTCTTCCCCCGTCCCGCCTAGCGCTAACTTTCGCTAGCTGTTTTTAGCATTAGCTGCTTAGCCTCTTAGCTTAGTTAGTTAGAAATGGGTTCCCCAACTACCTCTTCCGTCCCCATTTCATGCTCAATCTGCCATATGTTTAGTTTTTCCCCTGCCTCTTTTTGTGAGGGTGATATATGTAACCATTGTCGCTTATTGGACAGCTTGAAACCAAGCTTAGTGACCTCGAAGCTCGGCTTCGGGTAGTCGAACTAAAA
>JAFBJS010008051.1:165835-178952 GCA_016785265.1 Paraplagusia blochii | reverse complement strand
CATCTATAGTGAAGTACAATGCCGAGCAAACATCCCATAATATTTGCACCTTCAGCGTCAATTGTTTCAGATGTTAATGCAGTTTATTTTAATAAACTCAAACGATACAATACACCATTGTAGTTCTGCAAATTGATATATTCCTCATTACTGAAGGGTTTGTCGGTCATTTTCCAACTGAAATAAATATGTATATTGAAGAGTTCACAGATGAAGCTGTAGTTAATACATTTAGAAGTAATTTCTTAATAATATGGATGTACTGGTTATAAAAACAGATTGTTCTGGTCCTTAATATTTGAAAAAAAGATATATATATATACATACACACAACACATACACACACACACCTTTTACAGACATATCAATGGGAGGTGTGTGTTCTAACACACAAACACACGCGTCCTGCTGGTCTGGAGTCAGTGTCAGTGTGAGGCTGTGAACTGCGGTTGAACCCGTAACCTCTGTAACTCACCCATATTGGCGTGGCCTTGAGGACTGGAGGTGTCAGTGGAGGAGGGGGAGAGTGTGGGTGAGGGATGGAGGAAGAATGATTTCTGTGTATGAACACAATGTACAGGACAGGAGTTAAATTATTAATAATAATGAGGGCTGAGCTTAAACAGGGAACTGAACAACGTCCTGTCAGTGTCTCTCAGCCTTCCTGTGGGTGGAGAGCCCAATGGATGTTATGTGGGTCGGGGTGGTGCTATGAAGCTCCTGGATTAGAACCTGGAGTTTTGCAGACCACCTCTGCAGCCCCAGATTCCAGTTAGTCCCTTCTCCAAACTGTGTTTTTAGAGTAAAGTATATTTCCACAGTGACACAAATGTTGCAGATCCAGATCACACAGAGTTGAAACTACATCTTCATACAATTTTCATTTATTAATGACAAATAAGTGTAGCACAGCCATATGAATCATTTAGCCTCACTAATGTGACTGAACACACATGATAATAATCCTGCAAGGGCTATAGGTGGAGAGGTTTCAGGTGTTTTTTTTGGTCAAGGTAAAAATTTGACTTTGGAGACAGAATCAATGTCTCTCATTGGTGTAGCTCTCCAGGGTTCACCTCCTAGGTAAGATCATACCCAAGTGAGGATGGTTGGTTCATTCCATTGGGCCCAACACCTGCAGGAAGGATTTGGGTGGAGGTTGTGGTGAGTGCTGCCCCTGCAACCCAGTAACTGTAACAGTTTGGTGGATGAAATCAACGATTTGTGCCATCATTACAAGCAGAAAAAAAAATGCACAAAATCTCTTCTTGTCCCTTATCATCCTGAATTTTTAACCTAGACTTAACATAGGTTCGGGTTTGCTGTTTTATAATTGTAGGGCAGAACAAAGACCAGGACAAGGATCATGAGGATTATGTCCTGGATTTACTCAGGTGGACAAGATTAAATTAATGTTGCTAGGCATGAGATCCTGAAAGAAATTCCTCGGGTTCCCTGGAAATGCATATTGTACAAAACTTCCATGAAATAAGGACATAAATAATGCTCCTGGTTTATACTACACCAAGGAGGTGTCAGACCCTGGCTGGGGGGAAAGATCTAGTCGGGCCTTGTGTGTGTAGTTCACTCCAGAGGTGGAGGAAGAAAGTGAAAGCGAGAGTCTGCCACAGTTTTGAAAGTTACTTCAAAATTCCACGTGGAGGTGGTTCTCAGAAAATCCAACTGTCCTGTGGTGGACGGTTTCAAAGATGAAGTCACAAGCAAAGAAGGACAATAGCTCAGTCAATTGGGAAAATATTTTCAAAGTCCTAAATGCAGTTTACTGAAACAGACAGACACCATCACAGAACCACACACTGTGGGGAGTAAAGAGTCCAAATCACACTCAAACCTAGTGTCCATTTCTGTATGTCAACCTGCAGCTTCCATAAAGACCTGAACAAACATCCATTTATCCATCCATCATACCAGCCCCTCATGAACCTTCCTCCAGGTGGTCAGCCCACTGGAAGGAGCCGTCCACCCTAACAGGGATTGGATCTTGCCCAGGACGTGAACCCTGTTGTTCCACAGCAAAGACAGAGACACTGACTCTGGACCAAAGAGCCTTTACAAACAATACATGACCCAAAACTCCAAGACAAAAGCTTACCAGTTTTAACTAGGAATCATACATATGTTTTTTTTTTTTTTTGCATAAGGCAAACACAGTTATCATATATCCACTGTGTGGAAGGGAGTTTGTTTCAGAATGCCAGTCAGAACTATGAGGAGGACAGACTCAAACTGAGCTGTGGATTCAGAGAGAAAACAAAAACAAAGGTGATACAGCCTGAAGTCAACACTCGTGTCCCTCATTGGATTGAAACGTATTACAGATATGTTGAAAAGTGTTGATTGTATTTCAACACTTCTAGTCTTATTGTCAGTCACAATATGGAGCAGAGCATCACGTCGGAGAGGAGTGAGACTCGGCTCGATGACAAAAGATGGACGCCGAATTGTCAGTCAGCTCCGTGATGTCTGAGCCCATTCCTTGACTTTTCCTCATTAGCCTGGGCTCCATGGCAAACGGGTGGCGTGGCCCCTTTTTCCTGCCTTTCAGGCGTCACTATCACAGCTCTGATCTGTCACCCTCCGCGTTGCCCTAATGTGTGAAAGCAAGACGTGTTGCTCCTATTAGCACTTCCTGGCAAGGCTGGCATGCTGATCCTTCATCCCCGGGGAGGCCAGCAATATGGTGCTGTGCCGTGACCGCCCGCCAGCCCTGGCTCCCGCTGTCACAATACATCACACATCCCCAAGAAGCACAGCTCCATCACAGTCACTGGCTGAGTGACAGGAGCACAGTCACAGCCATAGGTCAAATATGTGGGATCACAACAAAAACTTTGAAAGAGAGGACGAAGCTGAAGTAACAAACTGTAGATCAGACAAAGATCTTCAAAGATTTGGAGATGCTAACACAAAAAGGGTTTTACACCGCACAACCAGGGGACCTGAACTGTTTCACTGCACATTTTTCTATAACAACACATTTGAGAAGTCTATAAGAACACGATGACTTACAACAAGTCTCCTCCTGTTGTCTTCTTTCCAGACCACAGCTCCACAGTGAGGCTCTTCAACTGGTGACCATCTTGCCGTCCAGCGCTCAGAACATGATGAAAAAAAAACACAAAAAACAAATTCATATTTGGTTATAGTACCAAATCCATCAAGCAACCATCATCCCAAGGAACTTCACAGTCATGCATAAAAACAAGATGCAGTAACAGGAAAAAACAGGATAATACCACCTGCCCTTATAGACCCTCACGTCGGCTGAGGAACGACTCCTGAAAAAAAAAAAACAGGGAAAGACAAAAGGAAGAAACCTCAAGGTGATCAGGCAGACAACAAGGAGAAAAAACAGAAGCAAAATAATAGGTATAGTGCAGTAGTACTGGAAAATGACACTGGACATTGATTTTACCTTCATGAAGTAACAGATCCAAAACTGTAGACGAGAAAGTAAAAATAAAATTAATGCATTGAAGTTGGATAGGAGGGATAAACACACAGCACAGACTATGGTCCACACAGGTGGAACTGATAATTATCCACAGGTGGAGTTGATGAGGAAGTCAAGCACAGGAGACAGGAAGTAAATAAAGGCAGGAAACGCATGAATGTGTTTTCTGAATTTAACGAGAAAGAACAAAAACACCAAGAAATTAAAAAAATAAATTAAAAAAAAGTATAGTGAAAAATACTTCTTTGCTAAACAAACAAACAAACAAAAAAAAAAAATCCAAATTCCATCAGTGGAAGATCAGTGATGAGTGGTCTCTGCCCCTACATCGATGAAGGGGACTTTGACTCATAGAGTGTGAACTGACTAAGTTGGAATCGACGGGGAGGTGTGAGTGGGCCACTGTGTTGTTTCCATAAATATGAAGTCATTTACAGACATGGAGTCAGTTTTTTTTTTTTTTCATCTTAATAAATTTTTAAAAATTAATAATTTAAAGCCCTTTATTATTATTATTAGTCCTGCTTATGTTAAAAACTGTAATAAAAGAAGCATTTCAATGATCCAGAACAATCTGATGGTTTTATTGTCAGAAAAGCAGAAAAATCAACTTACATACACAGGATGTGACATGAGTATAGGATTGATATGGTGGGTCGGTGGTCACTAACCACTGTCTCTTTCTACTCATAATGTGATACACATTTCCGCAGAAGTTTAACAAACCAAGCTCCGTCACTCGCCGCTGCAGAGCCACATTTTATGAGTTGACAGAAATGAATGTATCTGCATCAGTGTACATCCAAACACCCACTGCATTTCATTTTTGGAACCCTGAAGTGTCATAAACTTGTATCTGTTTTTGAATGTTTTCATAAGAACTGTCAAACATAATGTCATTTCATCCTACAGCGTAGGGCAATTTTAGATCCTCAGCCTGAGCTTGAACAGGATTTCCTGAAGTTCCTGCCTCCATATTTAGAACGTCTGTTATCACAGCAGAATCGGAGCTCTGTGTCTGCTTTCAAACGCGTTAATGTTTCAGCATCAAACGCTAACACGGCCGCAACGGCACTGCGTTCACATTCTACGTTTCCCCTTGCACACAGTTGTGTAACATTTTGAACGGTGTGGCTGGATGTCTATTGTCATAAATGCAGCATTTTACCTGATTTTATGGATTGAAAGAGAATTATTTGTTGAAATATATACAGAGGACTGAGACTGGCCATGACACTGACTTCCATCCGTGAGAGGGTGACATGCACAGCATTCACAGTTATTTACAATTTACAACAATACAAATTTCTGCTTCATTTTCAGGTCTCAAACTGAAAGTCACATTGGGTCAAAATTAAAAACTGCGATGAAGACACATCTTTGCCAGATTTTATATTATTACAGTATATACAAAATATAGAATAGTAAGATTAAATTTCTACTTTTTTTATTATGACGTCATTGACAACAAAGCACACAACAAAATGTCACCTCTGTATTTAACCCATCACCAAAGTGAACAGTGGGCAGCGTTGAGCAGCAGGGGAGCAGTGAGTGGGGATGATACCATGCTCAGGGAACCTCAGCAGTAACTTGGTTGTAGGGGGATTCGAACCATGGGCCTTGCCGACCCAAGTCCCCTTCCTTAACCACTAGGCCTAAATTGTGGCATATATTATATAATATAATATTTACAGCTTTGCATGTTTCCTATTTTCTCTAGATATAAAATGTATATTTTTTCACATGGAAACAAACTTTTTTATAAACATACTGTATCATCTTGAACAACAAAAACTTAATATTGTGAATTTGAGAAATGAAAATGAAATCACCAACCACTGACCCACAGTATGGCGTGATCTGTGTGGCAGTGGTGGATATTGCTGCCCCTGAAACCTGGTAATGGATAAGAGGATGAAGATGAATGAATGAATGAATGAATGAATGAATGAATGAATGAATGAATGAATGAATGAATGAATGAATGAATGAAAGAGATCAGTCATAGTATTTCTTTCTAATCATGTCTCTCTCTTTGGAGACAGTTTAATTCTAACCTCAATCGTTTTTTCACAGACTGCTGTGCTAAAATACAGTGCATACACCTGCCAGTATTTATGGTCTGTATTCTAATGGGCCTGATACTCTAGTACACTTTTGCAGTGATCTCACAGACCAAACTTAGTGGCACTGTGGGCCATATGTGGACCCCAGGCCTGAGTTTGATGAATCAGACTTTCTTGCTTTTGATGATTTATCTTTCCATCTCTAAATCTTAAAGGTGGTTGTGGTGTAATGGGTTAATGTTTTAGCAAGATAACAACCCATCACCAATGTTTTTTATCTTCTTTTGTGTGAAGTGAATGTTGGTCTCATGGTCGTGCACATACAACTATAAACTCACTGTGATTTCCAGGAAAACGTGGTGGAAAATGGATTGAGGGAAACCTGCAGAAATGCCGTTCTTTCACATGATTCCCTGAAGATATCACTTCAGAAAGAATGGTGTTCAAGGTGACAGATGATACAGTTCAGCTTCTCAGACTCTCTTCTGTAAACACATGGCACTCACTGGTCAGATGAGGCAGAATGCAGTCATTGGCTGATACAATGTCCCAACGAGGGAGTCAGGCACTGGCGGAGAGGGGGAGGGAGGTGAAAAAGGAGGTGAGGATGAAATGGCTGCAGTACAAGGTACTGTGGTGTCACAGCAATGTCAGTCAGTGTCAAAGGACATTATTTGAGACCAAGAATGGTCAGATGACATACACCTACATGGTGGCCTAGTGGAGTTAAGGATTCAGACTGGGGTCAAGAGAGTTCCATGGACAGATCCATTCACTGCCAGGTTACCACTGAGGTCCACTGAGCATGGTACTGCCCCCACTCACTGCTTAAAACTGCCCACTGTTCACTTTGGTGATGGGTTAAATGCAGTTGTGTGCAGTGGTGTGGATCACAATGTCACGAAGACAAGGAGTTTGGTTTTCTTTCCTCCATTTCCATGAGGACAGGACAGTGTCATACCTTCCACATAGCTGTTCACAAACACACATCTTTACATCTTTACACCTCTTTATTTTTGCTTAGTTTGGCCGACTTTAGACTTCTGTTACTTTTCCTTCAGATTCTTTCCAGGTGTTTTTCCCCCCTTTCATTCTCATCTGATTTTCTATTACTGGGTCTTGGGGTAAACACTCTCCACAATTGCCACAAAAATTACTTTGCATTGCGCCATACCTGCCTGTGGATGGTCAGACCACTGGAAGGAACCAGACAACCTCACTGCGAATCACACTTGCCAAGATAGAACCTGGAGATCACATCAATGACAGGGACATTGACTCTGGGCCAAGGAGAAGGCAAATAGTTAAAATTGTTCACTGCAAAAATATAATATTTTATTAAAACCCTGTTATTATTGTTTATTATTTATCAGCAGTAGAGATTATTGGTTAGCAGTAGAGATTCGGCAAAATGTTTTGGGGGGAAAAGATTGCCTAGAAGGGCATTTACAGACAAAAGAAAAATAAAATTTTTCACCTTTCCTCAAACAATTTTTATATAGTTATGGTCGATTAAAAATGCTTAGAAATCATGTCTCAGAAAAAATAGAGGTGGCACCAATATTTCAACACTCGTAACCAAGGGATGAATGAAAGGGTTGAGCAAACATTTTAGATTCTTTCCTATGGAACCAATTTTAGGATCTTTTTGGAGCCAAATCTGAGCCAAATGCAATTTGTTTTTTTGATCAAAGAACATATTTAATTTTGCAATCTTTCACCAACCCGGTATATATCTACATTATTATTTCACATACACATGAAATGAATATGTTTCAGTGTTTCCGTTTCGGGCTTTAGATTCATCATATTTGTTATGTTTTGCTTATTTAATTATCAGACAAACACACTTTGCGTCATTGAGCTCAGACAGTCGTCACTATGTAACTGTTTCCAGACAGGAGGTAGCGCCCCCCAGCTGTGAGGTGTTGTGGAGGAAAGGGGGGCACGATTTCATGAGGGGCACCTCGATGTGACACGGTGAAAACAGGGGCATGTGGTCCCAGTCCTCTCACTCACAGACCCGGGTGATGACTGACTGACGAGCCCTATTAACGCATCAACACTTCCACACACACGCACGTATTCACACACCAGGTCATGTGAGTGTGTGAAGAGACCGATGCTCCCCCAAACACTTAGCAGACTTTACACATTCACCACACACATATATAGAAATACACATATCAGATGGACACCTGTAAACGTACACAAGGGGCAGAAGAGGGCAATGTCAACTCAGGAAGTGAAGAAAGACACACAAAGAAGACGGTTCCATATCTCTACCTGTCACATAGGACTATTTACAGAGCTGCCAGCTGCTGATCATAGCACTGTCAAGACCCACATAACTTCTAGTGGGCTCACCATCCACAGGAAGGCTCACTGTAGGGTGTAGTGTGATTTGGGTGCCAGTGGTGGAGACTTCAAATCTGCCCCGATACTCAGCAATGGATAAGAGGATGAAGATGAATGAATCTCCTTCTCCTTTCAGCTTGTCCCTTTTTCATGGGTTGCCACAACGACTCAACTTTTTCCATTTCCCCCTGTCCTCTGTACCTTCTACTCTGACTCCAACTCCTTGCATGTCCTCCCTCACTGCATCCATCCTCATTCATCCACACACATGTACTCTGTCTTGCTACGACTGACCTTCATTCCTCTTCAAACCTCCACCTCTCTAGGTTCTCTTCTAGCTGTTGCCTGCTCTCACGGCAGCTCACAACGTCTGCAATCTTCAAACATCATGGTCCATGGAGACTCCTGTCTCACCTCATCTGTCAATCTGTCCATCACAAAGCAAACAAGAGGCTCAGGGCAGATCCTTGATGAAGTCCCACCTCCACCTTAAAGTCCTCTGTCATTCCAACAACACACCTCACCACTGTTGTACTGTCCTCATATATATCCTGCACCAATCTAACATACTTCTCTGCCACTCCTGACTTCCTCATACAAAACCACAGTTCCTCCCTTGAAACCCTGTCATAGGCCTTTTCTAAATCCACAAAAACACAATGCAGCTCCTTCTGACCCTCTCTGCACTTCTCCATCAACATCCTCAAAGCAAACATTGTGTCTGTGGTCCTCTTTCACGGCATTCTCAGGATAGAACTACTCTTTCCCAAATCTTCATGGTATGGCTCATCAGCTTTATCTCCCTGTAATTGCTACAACTCTGTACATCACCCTCCTTGTTAATTGGCACCAGGACACTTTTCCTCCACTCATCAGGCATCTTGTCTGTCTCTAAAATTCTATTGAACGGCCGAGTCAGAAAATTACCATTACTTCCTTCAAGCACTTCCATACCTCCACTGGTATGTCATTTTCCTCATTTAACAACTCCTCAAAGTACTATGGAGATGAATGAATAGATGAATGAATAAGCACATTTGCTAATGGTCACCCTGTGGCTTTGTTTACCTACACAGGATACTATTGGTGCTCTTCTGTTCTTCACACTGATTGGCTCATAGCATCTCTTAGCATCTTTCCTCGTCTGTTTAGCAGTGTGAAGCAAGTGACATTTTGTTTATCTGTATATTCCTTAAGTATTTTGTAATTACCTTGTTAAACCCAATAGTACTGTACTCTGTAGAGGACATCCTAAATTTCCAGTGATGTATCATGTAATAGGTTTGAATGCTGTAGACATTAGTTGGTACTGTGTTAAGATGGCCTACACAATGTATATGTAATTGCTGGAGTGTGACTAGGTACTTGTCCCAGAAATGATTATTCTCTTTGCAGTCACGCCCTGCCTTGACTCTCCCAGAGTCAAATGTTTTGGGCTACAGACCAATGTTCCACCGCAAGGCAAGGTTGTCTCAGCCTACCAAGGTGTGCATCGATGAGCAAATTGTCCCCGTTCACAGGCCACTGCTCAGTCAGGCAGTTTGTGAAGGGGAAGCCAAAGCCTACTGGCCTAAAGGTTTTTGTACTCAACTTGCCAAACCATTTGGTCACTAGATTTTATCAGGGCTGGTTTTAGTCAGTTCCTACAGGAACTAATGTTCTTGATCAATATGTCACAACAATTCATCTTATTGAGGCCTTGCTCTTGAGGGGTCTTCTAGAAACTGGAACCATTATGAAGAACCAGGTTCATGTCTTAGTTCTTACATGTTTAACAATACATTGTAAAGTGTTATTACATTAATTAAGTGCTTTTTGTTCGTCATTTTCTTGTCCCATTGTCCTCTTCAGTGGACATGCTGTAAAATTTTAATGAAATTTTTTTCTAAAAATTAAAAATATAACATTTTTGAGGCTTGAATAGACAGGGAACCATGTAAAAATAGAAATTATTAAGATATTTTTTTCCCTTGGTTCTGAGGAGGAGTGTGTGTTGATAACAGTATGGTGGAGGTTTGTAAAGGTCAAATATGTATGTAAAGAATATAATAACTACCAACCCTCCAATTTGGGTCTTGGAACACAACTATGGCGTTAGGACGGTTGTCACTGTTCCAGCATCAGCCTCCACTGTCGCACACGGTCAGCAGATCAGGACATGTCACTGACGAGGGTCTTGTGCAGAGCAGAGAGCTGCAGCCATACAGTTGTGGTTTTATGGGCAGCCATCCAATCAACAGTCAGCAACTAGAAACAAAGGTTTCATACATTATCGAATGTGGTTGCAGACATGGATGTCAAACTGATATGAATATATCTACACGTCCTCCACCATCACTGCCAACTATTAAAGTGTCCAGGGCCAAATGTTGGCCATGAATCTGTGTGTTCACAACCAGAGACAGTTTATATGGAGAAATCTAGAGAGAGAAGAAGATTTGTCTTTTTCTTGAAATTCTAATTACATTTTAAGGTTGTAACTAAAAAAGTGAGTTACGTTTCTTCTTTTTACTTTAGATATTTTACAGTAATTCTTGAACAAATACACTTATCATTCAGGTTTAATTTTATGTTGGATTGCTGAGAAAAAAAATAATTTATAAGAAATCAGAGAGTAAATTACATTACATGTTTGTTTTTCTACGGTTGAAAAGACTAACTAACCCTAACCCTTCATTATTGTTTGATTTTAGTAACAATTCTACCATTTAAACAGTGAGTATATTGATACAAAAATGAACTTTCTACGGTTAAATATCTATATTTTGTCATTTTCTTTCAATGTTCCTATTGGATACAGTATGGAGTAGACTATACACCAGGTTTTTGATAAATAAAGTTAAATTATTTTGTGTTTTGTTAGAGTCCAGACTTAATTACAGTCTGATATTAGATATTGGATATTTTTCTATAAATACTGTAATGAAAACCCAAACTTATATCCAGATGCTGTTTTGTTGCTCAACCTCTCTCCCCAGTGTGGGATGAACAAGTTTTTTTAATATTATTATTGTGAAATTTCTGTAAGAAAATTGTATCGATTCATTAAATGATGTCAGTTTCCAGTATGAGAATTAATATTAACCATAAGAAAAAACAACAAAAATACACAAGAATGATGTTTGGCCAACAGATAAGTAGCCATGGCTGCTCCTCTTCATCTTCCTCTCCTTCTCCCCCCTTCATCGAAGGTGTTGGGTGTATTAATACCCCACATTCCCCCAGGAACAACTAGGCCCAGCAGGACCCTCTGTGCCTCCCCCTTCTCACCACCATCACCTCCACCACTCTCCCCCATCTTCTCTCCTCCTTGTCCAGCTCCGTCTCGCTGCTCCCCCTCACCTCCTCACTAATTAGAATCTTGGGCCTCGTTAGGGCCGGCAGCCTCGGGGGCCCCACAAATACAAAAGCTGATTCCAACCGACGTAACAAGTCAATGCCAAGGGGACAGATGCTAATTTTAATTAATGAAATGGAAGGGTCAGACAAACAAGAGCCAGAGGGAGGCATGGAGGGAGGGAGGCAGGGAGGGAAGGAGGGTCGCCGGTGTGCTCTGACCAGCCAGCCCTGCTCCTCTTGGGGGGATGTTCAGCCTCCACTGTTGTTATTGCTGCTGTTGTTCATCTTGCATTCCCAGATGAGAACTTTACAGGCAAGTCATGGCTGGTAGGCAGAGGCTGCTCCACCTTGTTAGTACAAATTACAACATGTCTAATCCTAATTTGGGGTTGAATTATGGAGAAAATGGTGCTTTACCTTGTTACTGTGTCCCTTGATATTCTTCATTACAGTAATCACACAGGGCCAACGTGTGTATTTTTGTTTTATTCATACAGTTTCATATGAAAAGCACAATCATGTCAGCTAAAGTGTGGACGTGTTTTTTTTTAATTCTGGCATGAATTTTTTAGGAATATTGACCATTAGATGATAGGATTTTTTATGGGAAGTATTGTTTTCATCTCTATAAAATTCAATGGTTTGGTTGATTTACTGTATAATAAGTTCTGACAGACGTTAACCTTCTGGAAAAGTTTAACAGGTGAGAATCATAAAATCTATGCTCTGCAGACTTCACTTATTGTACAGTTAAGTTTACAGCAGTAGGCAGTAGTTGGTAAAATGACTCACACTCAGTCACTTTAACCCTGATGTTTAAGTTTAGACAGATAATGGATAAATCAGATTATAAAAATCTGACCAAACTGGATTAAATTATTTTATGCACTCATGCAGGAGAAAAGTGTTTCCACAACAAACATTCTGACAAGGACTCATCGGTTGAAGACAACTGAGGAAAAATGTACTCAACGCACTAGGGTTCACTGATTAGTGTATGATATTATGGACTGGACCATCAGTCCATGAAAAAGAATCCAACTTTCACCTCCTTCTGAAATGTCTTACCTTAGAGCTGTCTGCTCCATGTCAGAAATCAACATCAACAACACAGATGCTGGGAGCTCAGAAGTGTGTAATTTCCAAAGGACTTTTCTCTCTTCTTGACTTTCTCTCTTCTTCCTGACCTACTTCTGGCATTTTATCCAGGCCGGAAGATCAACCCCTAGAGGGTGCACTGTGTCAGCCTTGGACCACGTCAATCCAGACACAAAGGGCACGCTTTGTCACTTCATATTTTTAAGGCTCCAAAAAACCCTGGCTTTTCATTGTTGTCTCCATGTCAGGGGTCATTTCCTGCTGGTGGCCCCGCCTCCTTGTTGTTTCTTCCCATAGTGCACCTGCTGCTACTGTTGACCACCACACCACAAGGAGGCAGATGTCTCTGTCACCACAGCACTGCACTGATTTTACAATAGTTTATCGGCTGGGAAAACGACATCATTTAAAACCATTGTTCCATGTACATAGGAGACATTGTGATCTGTAGTGAGACTAGGCAGCGGTGAGAAGAGGACCTGGAGAGGTGGAGGTTTGGACTAGAGAGAAGAGGAATGAAGGGCAGTTGTAGCAAGACAGAGTGTATGTGTATGAATGAAAAGGGAGGACAGTGGAATGGTGAGGTTACAAGGAGCAGAGGTGGAGAAGGTGGAGGAGTTTGGATACTGAGGACCAACTGTTCAGAGCAGTGGAGACTGTGGAAGAGACTGAGGAGAAGAATAGAGAACAGACAGGATGGAACAACTGGAGAAAAGAGTCAGGAGTGATCTGAGATAGAAGAGAGTCAGCTAAGGTGAAGGGAAAGGTTTACAGGACA